>JARHVA010000367.1:2487500-2695000 GCA_037957365.1 Torreya grandis
GAACAAGCAAAGGAAGTCCAAGGGTCACTTTGATAAAATTAGTTAAATTTTCATGTGAAAAATGGGGTGATGTGATCCATGCCATGTTATGGTGTCTATTTGTCCAACAAAGTCATAAGCAAGGTGAAAAGTGGTACAAAACCTATAATTTTGGCATAAGAAATTGCCCTCATTATTCACCTTCCAAACTACCTTTTATCTATTTATGGTTAGGTCTGATGGTTGGTATGATAAATAAGGGTTATAAACAAGTTATCACATGAATTTTATTGATTCTTGACCATTCCTATTCTTGTGGACATGCAAAATCATCTCTGATAGTTTCAAAATGGCTCTTTTCCATGCACCTTATACACATGGTATTCAAAAACTCCCAATTTTACAAAATAATACATGAAAAAGAGGTAATGACACTTTAACATTTTCATATATCATTAATTTCAATAAAAATCCCTTGAAAGGCTTCGCTAATTGCTTTTCACCACTTTTCACAAGTGTTTACTAGCTGATTCATTGGACTGGATAAAAGTGAGGGCCTGGTTGGGGAAATTAGATATTTATACATGATATGAGATGAATATTGGGAGATATATCAAGTTTAAATCTTCCTTTAAAAGTATTTTTCATTTTCTAAATCCTCATATAGCTTGCACACCATTCAAAATGGTCAAAAAAGCCTTATTTTCCTCTGATCTATATAGTTACGTATAAAAAAATCACATGTGTAAGATAATATGAGATTAATGTACAACATTAAGGTGATTTAATGGCCATTACCTTTCATTTATATGCTTAAAATGCTCTATCTCTCCAATCAGGTCACTATGAGGGTTTTTCAAGGGTTTTGAGTGACCTAGACTCCTAACCTTTGTTCATAAAGTTTAGACATTGAACCTCCTTATAAATACTATTGAGGTATATTAAATTAAAGTTTATAACTAATCCAAATTTATTTGGTTCCCATGAAAACATCCATGAAATATATGAGTGATGGTAGTTGACCTTTGAATGGTTTCATGCTTCTGGTGAGGGTTTTAGTATGCCTAGAGTTGGATATGGATTATTTTGGAGTTTCCTTTCCAAAAAAAAGATTACTCACCTATTTATCTAACCTAATAACATGATCAAATAATTTGTTAATCTCACTAAGAGTAAAAAAAGAGAATGACCCCTATTTTGAAATAAGAACTATGCCTTGCTAACATGCCTATTTGTAATATATGAACCAAAAGATGATAATTATCACTTTAAATGAATTAATATAGCATTAAAACATCATATTTACCCCCATATTAATCATAAAAAAATGTAATAGTGATTGGAAAAGTTATAACTTGAAGTGACATTTTATTTGGGTCGGGTTTGTATCTCCTTGGAATTACAACCTTATAGGATAGTTTATCATGTTATCACATGTATACCCAAAATATAAAAACTTTACCAATTTATTATATTGACCTTTGGTTCACTATCCAACAATTTTCCCAAAAGTTGCATTCTTGTGCATACAAAGAGTGACCTACCTTTGAGACAAAATAAAGGATATTACACATCTTTTTGGTAAAATTTAATGGTTTGGAATATCCACAATCTCCTAATGACCAAATTTACCAAATGGTTTGGTTAGGTTCCATGCCTAAGTGGTCTAACCATCAATATTACCCAAAAAGGGGTCAAAACCCTATTTGCTACTTATTTTTGCCTAAACCTCCTTATATATTCCATTTTTAGATCCCATCCATACTTATAAACTGATAAAACATGTTATGCATCATAAATTCAATATCATTAAGCTTTTTAGTCCTTTTAAAATATTTCTTGCTAGTGAAACCCACCACCTACTCCTTGAAACAAGGTTTTCTTAGTTGACTGTACGAATTGAGACAATATTACATGGGTATAAAGGTCATTAGGCATGTTATGAGTTTTTTAGGAATGAGAAAACATTATAATTATTATGATAATTAAATTTTATTCAAATTTTTAATCATTCTCATCCTTGTCCCCATGTTTGACATTAGGCTAGTTCTTCACCTTTCACCCTTGTCTTTATCTGCTAGGACCGAGACTATACCTTGTAGTACATTAGGTTTGATTGAGATTCATGGAAATGTAGGTTATAGGTTTGAATTGATCCATTTCATATGAATAATATTTAATTTCAATCACCTATTATTCCAAGCCATCCTGTAGGTTCTCATAACTTGACAATGATCACATTCTCTCATTAGGACTGAGACACCTACCTATAGGCATGTAGGTTTCCAAGGTAAGATTTTAGCCTCCAAAAGGTGTGAAATTTCTTATTTTATCCTCTTAAAAACACATTATCATCATTATATCTACTTAAATTCTCCAATTAAGCTCTAATGACCTCATTTTACCCCTAACTGAGACCAAACTCAAATACCAAGTTATAGGTGCATATGGTTTTTAAGGTGGTTGCTTAACCTTAAAGGTTCATGAAAACTTTATTTATCTCCATAGCATCATGTTTCATGTCATTTAATCCAATTTTATACTATTATTGATCTTTAAAAACCTTCCTTACCCCTGACTAAGACCAACTTCCAATACCCTTGGCTATAGGTGGATAATCCAAACCTATAGGTTGTGTAAGAGTCATTTAGAGCATGTTAGGTGTGTACAAGGATTGTTAAGATTGAATTTATCCTTGTAACATTCATACTATAAAATAATCCCTAACTAGGAAAATTTCAACACCACCTCTTTATGCCAATCATCAAACATTGCTTCCAATGCATGCTCTACCCTGTGTATGAACACGAGATAGGCCCAAAAGGTCTTTCCATGCAACATAACTCTTATTCATGATCTAAGTGCTTGAATTTGATTTTTGAGGTGTTTGTAAATGTTCCCTCTTGAAATAATATGTCTAGGACTTTCCAAATGCATTGTAGGGTAATTACTCATTAAGAATCATGTAGATATCACTGTTAACTTTCAGTGATTTCCTAGCAACTTGGAGGAGCTCAAAATCCACCTTTCACTTACTCTTTAGCTCCCAAATTTGGCATAGTTGTACTATGTGGATAGGGATACAAGGAAAAAATAAGAAACGTGGTGAAATAATCCTTTATCATATAAAATATTAATCCATAAAAACCTTAGGACCTCTATTTTCTACATTTGAGGACTGAGAGCCCAAAAATGGAAATGACTTCTCTTGGAGTGAAAATTACTTGCATTGACACTTGTGTCTACATAAAATGAAAAAAAATAATCTTGGGGAATATTACAGATCAAAATGGATCCCACCATGTTCTCCTAACTCTCTCACATATATACAACCTCCATAAAACAAGCACAACTTGACTGAAAATGATAAAGCAATAGACAAGGTAGAGATGGTAAATTTGGATTTGTAAAGGTGCTCGTTGAACTTACCACAAAATGAAAACATGATATATATCTTCACGCATGAAAATCATTCACATTATAACCACCATGAATCTCTTTAGATGTTGGAAAAACTCAGGACCTACACCCAACTTTGCAAACTTCATGAAACTAGCACCCTTTGAAAACTCCTTCAAATAAAATGAGAGGTGAAGTGTCAGATATTGAAAAAATCATGAATAGATACTTATTATATTCTATAACACCTCATAAATATCACCCAACTCTAAGGATCTCTAAAATCTATAAATATATGCATGATTCTACCCCTCTTAGATGTAATTTTATAACAAGATACCTGGATTGTTAATGATTGTTAATAAAGGAGGAAGCACCAAAACACAAAATCCTATTATGAAAATTAAGTGTATTCAAATTAAAATCCACCTTTAGAAGCACTCTTCCCAACTCTACATATACCTTCCATACTAAGTGCTTGAAGTTGAGCTTCTTTTACATGTAAGAGGAAAAGGAAGAAAAATGATTTTCATATGCATATTTTTACATTATCATTGAATTTAAAACATGTAAATTGGTTTGGAGAGGTGAAGAGACACCCCACTCATGTTTTTAGCTTGACATCAGATCATGGGGATCGTATAAGTGCCCAAGAGGGCCTAAAAACAAGGAGAAACTCTTCTTTTTTGACCATAACTAAATCTTGAACTACCAAAAACCTAAATCTGAAATCCTCTAACCTCTCCCACATTATCCACAACTTGGTGATAATTTTATCACTTTAGCCATCTATACAAGTCCTCTTTCTTAGCTCAAAAGTGGGCCCACAAGGCAATTTTTTGCATATTGAATATGGTAAATGCAATTTGATGGTTTATAAATATCCTAAATCACACTAAAAACCATATAAGGACTAATAAAAAATATTTTATTCCTTTGACCAAGTTTTACCCTTTTTTACTAGGGTTGACTTTCATTGACTTGGCTAGTACAAAGGGATCGACTTTGGACCAAGGCTAGGCTAGGGATAAGTGAACATCTAGATCAAAATGAAACCCCTATAGGACATGGATAAACTTATACAAAGTTTAGAAATGTAGGGGTTGACTCAAATTTGATGAAATTTCAAATTTTTTCAATAGAATTCAAGAGAATACATGAAGAAAGTGTCTTAAAATACAAGAAAGATGATATATGAAGGAGATATCTAAATTTTGAGGTTAGGGATTTGGTTTTGGCATATTTATGCAAGGAGAGGTTATATAAAGTGAGTACAACAAAGTCAAGTGGAAGAAGATTCCTCCTTATAATGTTTTAAGGAATTTATTAGTCAATTATTTTGAGATTGAATTTCCATAAGGGGTAGTCATTTCACCTATATTCATCGTAGTATATATTTGTATCCATATGTTAAGGGATAAATAAGTGAAAACATGGATTCTTCAGTCAAATATTGGAAATGGTAGTTTCCATGAGTATCCAAAGATGAGTTGGGATCCATCCTATACATTCATTTCAAAAAAAATATAAGAACTAATGAGTACTATGAGTATTTGGGCAAGTGGAATGATAGAGCAGCTGAAGACTATATACAACAAAAAATTGCATGGTGTGATATTTTTGGTACAATTTCTAGTGATGATGTAGTGATCTCCTAATTTACCCTCAATGCAAGGTATATCTAATATTATAATACTTTTTCCTCCTTATCTCTCTCTTAATCCTTTCAAGCCTTATTTTTATTAACTTTGGAAACCTCTTTCATCATGTTTTTAAAATCTTCCATGGAGGATGAAACTGCCCCTCTCAGTGACAGAATCACCCTAGCCCACTATGAAACCATCCTTAAGGTGGAATAAATGTTGTGGTAGTTTATTAAATTTCCATGATAGAATTTTCACCAATAGGGTGATTAAATATTATAATATGGTAGTTTTGTTCCCAAAAATGGTGGTTGTGTAACATAGATCAATGGTTTTATAACCACCCCTACAAATAGGGGTAGTTCTATCACCTTTAGTCTATGTTCCAAATTTAGGTTTTAGAACTCAATATTTCATGTGTTTTTACATGATTATTATTTGTTTTCTTATTCTTGTCACCTTTATTTCACTTCCATATTATCTTATTTCACTCCCTCTTCTTTTTTAATCTATTTTAAGTATTTCGTAAGTTCTACTCAATTAATCTCACCCTTGTAAATTCCATTCCTCTCCAACAATTATTCCATTTTTAGATGATTTTTGGATCTATAAAATTACATTGGAGATTGAATTTTTTAATTTTTTTATAAATCCACAACCTACTTACCATTGATTTTGAGTTTTGTTATTGATAATTTTCATGTTAGAATACATAATTTCAAGTAATTAAGGTAATTGAATTTACAACAAAATCTTTGTAGTCAATGCATTAACCATCCAAAATTAGTTTTTAATTTTTTTTGAGTTTTTTTAATCTCATATTATCCATTTTATAATGTTATTTTATCATTCTCTTTGGTCACATAGTTACTACAATAATTATTTTGAGTGGAGGATCTAGCACATTGAGAACCATATCACAAATACATCTCCTGCTTTTAGCTAGTCTATATCTTGGTCAGATTGGGTGTTTCTATTTTTAATTCTCTTTATTTTTTCATTAGATTAGGATTTTTTTTTTCATTTATTATATTATATTAAATATATATTTTTAAAAGGTAAATAAATAGGATAAATATTTCTTCTCTCTTTTTGTCTTTACACTAAAAATATTGGTTAGTTTCCTTGATATTTTCTGCCATACAATAGATTATTTTAAATTATATATATTTTAGTTAAAACCCTAAGTTAATATTATAAAATAAAACAAAAAAATTTCAGATTGAACAACAATTAACTTTTAATTTGAAAAAAGCTATTGTTCATGCATAAACAAGCACACTAGCAAGTAGAAACCTCTAGCGAAATCTAGGAGAACAAAAGGTATTATATTGGTATTGATTTTAATTTCTTCAATAAATTAAAAATATTTTTTTCAGTTTATAAAAGTATAAAATAATAAATTTTATTTTCAATTCCATTTGATTAAAATCATTCAAATTTGGTAAACATTCATCTAGAAACACCAAAAACTAGTTATAGCTTGCATATGCAAACGAATATTTAAATACTTAATAGTATTGTTGATTATGATATAGATATGATTTTTTATTTAATTAAATATTATAAAATTTTATTTTCCATAATATAATAATTAATATATAATATTAAAATCCAAAATAAATCTCATTTATTTTGCATCAAGAAAATCTATAAATCAACATTTGCATTATTAGCCTATTTTTTTTTATAGTATTGAAGCCTTGTACAATGATCATGAGCATTTATAAAATAAGTGATTATAAAAAAACAACAAGTATAAAAAATACCACATTAAAAATAAGATCTTAAATTTATGCATTATTATACCTAACCTATTGGATGACACTCCTTGAGTGTCTTAACTTCTATAGAACAAGTATTTTTCCCATAGTTAAAGTACTAGGTCCTATTATCAACACCCAATCAGATATAAGTGTCAAACTTAGAAATGAAATTTTACATTCCACACCTATACCTAATATCATTTTCAAATCTCTCAATTCCCTATAGGAGTAATATCAAATCCCTAATCCACCTATCATCATCCTCCCCAAAAAATGAGACCGCCAATATAATGTAATATAGGCGTATATTCTCATCTCCATCCCCTTCCTTATCCTCAGGTCTAGATTCATCATATATAGATAATAATTTTGTATGAAATTGACATGGAATAGATAACCTAACAAATATTACCACATTCCCCAAGTCATTCAATCAAAACATTCCCACTTACGAATAATAAGGGACCTTAGAGTTTTGTTTCTACTCAATTATATCCTCTTAATGAACAACATGACACAATGTAAATATTTTGGTTCTATCAAAATCGTCCCTTTCTAATCATAATTAAAAACCCAATTCTACCAAAAATCATCTCAATTCCTAGTTCCACCCACCATCCATCAATTACGTCAATTATCTTGGCCTAACCTCAAGGATTTGAGTTTACAATATATATTTTGTTATTCATGTGCATAGAAATTGGTGAATTCAACATGAAATACTTTCATATTTTGTGGTTACACTTTTATTATCCTTGTTATTTCTCCTTTCTAGAGTTTATTCACTTCCATTTATTCTGTGTGTATCCATATACCCTCAAAATATGTCTAGATACAACGTAGGTAGAGCTCTTAGCATGGAGGAATATAGAAGAAGCCATCTTAACTAGTGTGAGGCTTCATTGGTAAGTTGGAAAAAACCTACTTTTTACCCAACATAGATTATCAATCCTATGATTATTCTCATCCAAATATTCAAACTAGGAATGGAGTCCATATTCAAAAAATAAAAGACATATCCAAAACTAATAACAATCATCCAAAATCTAATATTATGACTCTCAATAGGGGTGTGAAGTCACTCATCATATGGATATCAAGGAGTACCTATGAGATTAGTTTCCTAGAAGAGATGTGAGTGATAATAAATGACTTTCATCCTCCCATTTTAGGATTATCATGAGATAAATCCAAGGCACATGTTGTAAGTATTGGGATCCATGATGTAGCCTACTTTAAGTATATCTTTAAGAGATTAAACACTACCACTAGGGATTCAATACTCAATTCGATATAATGTGTTTTAGCTCACAGTCTAATCTCAGTTCTAGATTGATGTTGGGTTTCACTTCAACAAATTTATAAAGGATAGGAAAGGGTAGTTCAATTTAAAATTTAACATAAAATAGAGTAGGATAAGACATAAAAGAGATTTATATTTCTTAAAAGATGCTAATTCTCCGAGAATGATCATGTGCCTAACCATAATTATACCATTATACACCAATTTTCATGATAAGATCAAACTTATCATCACGTAGGTAAGGATTTTTAAGAGATAGGGTGAATATTTGATCTATAAACTCTTCACTAAATATAAACACATGAGAGGGACCTATAGTAAATTACACATATGACCTTTAAAGTTATTACGTATCATTAAGTACACAGACTAATGAGTATTCCTAAGGAAATGAAAAGAGATAATAAATAAATTAGAATATCAAGGCACATTATAATTACTGCATTCATAATATGCGGCAAAGAACACTATCAATTATTTAACACTAAAATTCATTAAAAAAACATATGAATTAGTGGAAAACATCTATGAAGACATAAAAACCATTGAGAAAAGTAGTTAAACTTGCATTAATTTAAAAATATTTTTTTGTTTAACAAAAATGTCGACTCATCTACAAGAATTCATAATAATATATAAAGAAGGATGGAATTATCCTCCTACTATCATGATATCCCCAGTCTTTGAGTAGTATTTATGATTGGTCCACCTACTGCATAGTAATCCTAGGGTTAATCTTGGTGATTAATTGAGTGAGACCCTGGGCTTAAACTATCATATAAGGTTTGATCTCTAAGTTATATTATTGAAATTTAGCCATCCAATAACCTCTATGTTTTCCCAATTAATTTTTCCATAGAATAAGCTTTATAGATAGGTGTGGGATAATAGCACACTATTCCTAAGAATGTAGTGTCTAAACTTCTTCACTACTTTGACCAAGGTGTAGGTGTGTTTATCTAGAGTGGAGTATTTAAGATCACAAAATTTCAAGTTCATGCTTATGAAAAAAATTAGATGTGTTTAAATATTCAAATTATGGGTAAGCATCACAACTATGATGTGCTCACTAGTGAAAGAGTAGAGGTAGAATTATTTATTGTAATATAGGATTATCAGAACTAGTGCTTACATGATGGTATATTTAATTTACTAGAAGGATTTATTTGCTTCAGATTTCCATTATACTTTCACTTCCTATTTAACATCTCATTAATAGGTTTAAAAATACAAACAAATCTTGAAATAAACTTGTGCACAATGTTAATTATGTCAGAAAAATTACTTCCTTCTTACTCTTGGGGAGCAGTAATCGAGAGATAACATCAACACATTTAGGGTCAATATAAATGCCTTATTTTGTGATGATGTGAATGAGAATATTACCTTTGATAACATAAAACATGATTTTATTTGTGTTTATGGATATACAATATCTCCTACACCTCTCAAATATCCTTTGTAGATGGTGAATGTGATTAGAACTACATTTTGAGAAAATATTTGAGTCATCCATGTAAATAAAAACCCATTTTCCTAATAAATACTTGAAGGAAAAATACATATCTCTCTAAAAATTTTCTCCTACATTGATTAAGATTAATGGCATTGATTTATAATAAAAAATCCCCTAATTTTTTGTGAACATGGTCCTCTTTCTATATTTTAGGTTTACATGAACTTGATTATATCCCAAGAATTTGTTTAGGATAGACATCATCTAGGATCCACCCACCATCTAGATTAATTAATCAAAGGATGAAAATAGATAGTTATCTTTATCAAAGGACCTTTTATATTGCATAAATATACACATAGTCATATCCCCCACTATTCATTCTAATAGGCACCAAGTTAGCTACCTAGGTGGAATGGTAGATGGGGAAGATAATATCAGTTGAATGTAGCTTGTGAAATTCCTTATGTATGAGGGGTTATAGGATCGAGTTCACATTCTTCTACCTTTTTCTAAAAATATTTTTATTTAGCTTGAGGGATATGTTATGATTTACTATACTTGGGTTGAAGACTTTAAAGTTTCCATAAGCCTAGATGATAACATCCATGTATTTCAACAACATCCTAGTGAGTTTTTCAATCTCAGTTGGTGTGAATTTTGGGCTGACATTGGTAGTTTGATTTTGATTAGAAGATATAAGATTAATGGTCTTAGACTTATGGTTCATACATCTTGGCTTCTTGAGTAGTTGTATAAGTCTATCAAGGTCAAACATTTTTTCAAGGTAGATAATTCCCTATAGAACTTAGTTCTCTATAAGGTTCATGACACCATCTTAATCATAATCCTCGTCTCTCAAATAATCCTTTTCATCCATGTCTATAACTTGGAATTCAAATACTCTAGCATTATTGAGGAATTCCAAAATGTATTGGTCATCATCAAAGACTTAGATGTTTATAACATTGTTTGGGACAAAGGGACACATGATTTATTCAATATAAAACTCTTGAAGACATGAGTCATATAAAGGGTTAGATTTGAATCCAAAGATGATAGTGAATCATCAACTTGGTTTTCTTCTCTAGAAAAGGAAATGACATTAAATGTAGTAAAAATTTATATTAAATCCCATGCCTTGTGCTTGTACTTATTAAGGTTGGACAATTTAAATTGGATTTTGTTTCTTACTTGGTTTATGACAAGTTTAAAATCCCCAAATACCTTTAGTTCCTTAACTTTGTGTTTCAAGGAAAACTGTAGTCCAAGTATTAGGGATTCATATTCTACTAGGTTATTATTAAAAGGGAACAATAGTATGTAAGTAGCTAAGTGTCATTTTACATGTGGGTCAATCATAAGTACTCCCACCCCATAACCTTTCTTAGAATGGCCCCATCAAAATATAGGTATAATTAGCCTGATGATTGAGGGTTGTCTTTAGTTTTATATTTAGGAGGATATGTAAACAAGGTGTGGACTCCTATGTTAGAAGATACTAATTTTACCTTTTCAATCATTACATTATACTTTGTGATCATGTGTTTCATCTTGGGCTCTATATATGCTTATATTTTATTGGACACACCTATCTAAGGTAACCACATATACAAAAATTTAGTGGCCATGTATCCATTCAGAGTTTTAGACTAGTTTCTAATAAGGAGCATCCTATAATAGTCAAGTATTTTCACAAATAGGATATCTATGAATTTATATATCTTAGGCTCTTAATCCAATTGCATGTGAACATTTAACAACTCACCAAACACTTTAAACTTGGATTTATCTAGCTAGATTACTACCTTATCTGATTTAATAGGGACCAACCTTAACTTTTCACAAAATTTTGTGGTCATCACACTAGTTGAGGCTCTTGAATTGACTAAATAGTTATGTAAGTTCTACCCAAATATACAAACCATGAGGAGAAAAGTGGGAAATCATGTTTTTTGTTTTAGATTACCACATTGGTATGGGTAGCCTTTTATTTTGGCTTGGTCAATTTTTTCATGGGTAATTTTAATAGAATGGATCATTATTTGGTGATTTGGTCAAGCTCATGAAGTGTGATATTAGCCTTAATACTCTTCATATATTCCACTATATTATATCCCATTTTTCCAAAGATTGGAGGGGTATCCATGAGGAACTTAGGCTCATTAGGCTTTGGAGGTGGTTGGATCATTCCTTGATTTGGGATCAAGAGAGGTTGCATTATTATTTAGAGGTGTAGAGGTAGTGAGAGTTATTTTTTATGTTTGGATCCTAAGGGCATAGTTGATCCTTTGGAACTATTGAAAGGTATGGACCTCACTTGTGGCCTCCTCTAGCTCATTGTCCTCTTAAGTAGGTAATTACATACTTTTTAATGCCATAGTTGTGATCTGGGATATATTAGCATTAAGGTCATATGAGTGGTTTAGGATCACCTGATATTCTTCCATTTCTCTCTAGAAGATGTATAAAGCACTAATAACTCTATGTAGTTGAACTCCCCATGTTGGGATATGTTATGCACCCAACACTAGTTTGGGAGGGATATCTCACAAAATTTGATCTCAAGTATCTTGTTGGACTAGGGTTCTAATTGGTTGGCATGGTGATTACAAGATGATTTATGTCTCTATTAGGGAAAGTTCCCATTAGACATGTTTCACTACATTTTAAGCTTATTTTATATTCAAAGAGAGAGAAATAGAAAATAGAGTTAGGGATAAGTGATTAAAACCTAGATAAGTGTGTACCATTCCAAAATTTGTAGATTCCCCTCTTTGGTTATGGAGGAAGACACCTGTAGACAAGAAAACACTATATAAAATAGTTTTTAGTGAAGATATGTGCAGATTTCCAAGCTATGTGCTTGTTCCAAGAAGCATGAAACTTCCTTGGGATGACAGTCCACTATTTAAAAAAAAAGTTTAAAATAAATGCAAGTAAATATAGAGAGACATACAAAGTTAGAGTTCTATTTACCATGCTATAGGTCTGAGTGTAGAAATAGATAATACAGTGCAAGTAGATAAGTTAGGTCTATGTTCTGGGAAGGTTGTTAGGTGATTTTGAAGTTTCTAATTCAAAAAAACATAGTAACTAATGTCGGTTAAAGGAATGGTGTTGGTTGGGCTGCCGATGTCAGTTGGGGTCACCAATATCCATTTGAGGTCACCAATATCAGTTGGGGTAGTAGTATTAAAATGAATTAGATAAGGCTTTTTTAGGAGGAATAATGGGAGTATGGTTAGGTTGTGAGGTTTGGAAGAGTCATAAGGAGGTGGGTAAGACACAGGTGAGTTTGGATAGAGGTTTGGTATGTTGGGGTAGAGAAAAGTGGGTGGGAAGATTTGAAACTCCTCCATGGGAAGAGATGGGGTTTATGAAACAATAAATAGTATAATGTAAAGAAATTATGCAATTACTATTTAAAAACTTACAAAACACCAAGATATACTTAGTTGGTGAAATGGGTGAACTATGACTGTTAGATAGATGACTCCGGTGATGCTTGGTGAACTAATGGGTGAACAGACAAGATAAATGTGTGCTACTAGTCCTCAAGAGTTAAAGCTTTGTGTAGTGTACCAATTCTCAATTTGGATTGATATGTGTAGAGTAACAATAAGCTTAGATGTTGAAGGTGAATGTAGGATGCTCTAATTGCCAAAGTTTGTGTGTGAATTCTTGAATTTTGTGACCCAAATACGAACTTGGAATTTTGCTTAAGTAACCACCATCGATGATCCCATCAATGTTGGTTGAGGCTTGACCAATATCAATGCATGACAATAGGTAAAAGGGATATTTTAGCCCATTTTATATTTCTTCTCTTACCAAGTGTGGTGTCCATTAGAAAATGGTAAAATGTGAGGCTATGAAGAATGTAGTTAGTTAAGAATTTATGTTAAGGGTGAGAACAAGTCATAGGTAGTTAGGATTAGGAGACTAAGTCTTAAGGTGACTCAGAGGGTAAGAATTAAACTTAGGATGAGGTGGCCAAGTGAGGTAGCATAAGTGGGTTTTAATTAACTTAATTAAATATTTTAAGGTGAAAACATGGGTTAAGAAGGTTAATTTTTAAAATGGGATCAAGGGGGGTTTTGACATAAGGAGTCACATAAGTGTGTGACATAATTCTAGTGTCTACATTTTCCCCTTTTGCCTTGTAACTTGTATTGACAAGTTAAAATATAAAAATAAGTGTTGGATGCTCCAGGTATAGGATGAGATATTCCCCCCTCAAAATGGAAACTGATAAAGGAGAATCTAAAATTGGGTACCGATTTGATATGTAGTTAATGGATGGGTATATTTTGAGTGCAAACATGGCAACATCAATTCTTACATGTATATAATTACTAGTTATAGTCGACACAATCAATAATGAGTAAAGGTGAGGACTTAGAAATAACCAGACCATAGCTTATTAGTGATAGCTAATGGGGTTAAAATGATCAAAGTTGTAGCTCTAATGGTCCATGTTCTCCAAGTATCCAAGGTAGTAAGTAATCCTAGAAAATAAAATGGGTTAAAGGTGATAGAACTCGTAAGGTCACAATCTAAAAACACTTGATATACACAAGTGCATACAATAGCCAACTATAGCATGGTAGCATAAGTAGGCAAAATGAGCAAGCTAAGGCTTTCTCAAAAGGGGCATTGGTTGAGGAGATATTTGTGATCTCTAATAAGAGTCATCATGGGTGGAAATTGAAGTGATATCCAAGATTGGTTGTCGTGGATGGGGAGATATATGTGATCTCCAAGTTACCTCATAAGGAGTCCATATGAACCACTAAAGACATGTAATTAGGGTGATTTTTCAAAGGGTGGTGGTTGGGGTTAGAAACCCTAATTTTAAGGTGGCTAACATTGATTAGGTTACTGATGTTGATAGGAAATATGCTGACATTGGTTAGGTCACCGATGTAAGTAGGAAATATGTTGACATCGATGGCCTAGGGAAAGACTATCAACATTAGTGGGTGACCAAACCTGACAAAAGGGGTTCGGTAGCCCACAAAAATTCATTTGTCACATTATATTAGAGGAAATCAGATCTCTAAGTGTCATGTAGGATAAAACATCTAGAGTTTGTCCTATTGTGGTGAGGTTGTGAGAGGTGATTGGTGGAGAAGAGTGTGTAATTAAGGGTGTGATTTAGTGCTTGGTGGGTTGTGGTTTGATTAAGGGAGCATTGGTGTGGATAGAGATGGTAGAGAGATGAGGGTACCCAGATGGAGGTGTTTCACTATAGGTTCCAACCATTCTAGCTTAGAGGAGATGGAGAGATGAGGTATGAAGTGGCTTGAGTTTTATTATTTTTGAATTTAGGTTTTGATCAAAATTTGCTAGTTAGGTTAATGTGAGTGTGTGTGGGGATAAAGGGTTATTAAGGGGGAGTGGATGGGGTAAGGGTAGGTTTAGGTGGATTTAGGGGTAGTTTATAGGAAAAAACTTTAAATTTGGGTGTAAGTTATTCGACCTTAGGGTGAAACTAGTCACCAACATCAGTTAGGTGTGTCAACATTAGGTGATGACCAGTGCTGATGTTGATTGAAAATCAATGTTAATGTTGGTATATAAGATTGATTTCAGTCAAAATAGAATTAATGAATAGTACTGATGTCATCATATAAGATCGATGTTGGTAGAAATATAACCAATGTCAGTGACTAGAAAACCCAAAGTAGCAATTTTAGGAGGAATGAGGGCCAATTGTGTATCCCTAATTAAATAGGTGCATTAGTGGGACAAACCTAATGGCTGAGCTAGCCTTAGAAGACCCTATGTCAATTGAGTTTTGCCTACATATCCCAAATTAGGGCCTCAGGCCAATGTAGTTCTTCCAAAGGGAAGAGAAAAATGGGTGAGATGTGGGTTCAAATTATCAAGGCAAGTGATTAAGAAAGAGTAGGTTGAAATAGGATATATAACCTAGGGTTTTTTAAATCTAGGCCATTAGGCCTAGGGTGTAATATATAGACCATAGGGTCTAGAGGCTTAGAATAGGTTGATTGGCCTAGGGTGTAAAATATAGGTCATGGGGCCTAAAGTTAAAGTGGGTGAATGGTCTAGTTAGGTGGGTAGATGACTGAGCTAACCTTAGAAGACCCCATGTCAAATAAGTGCTACCTACATAGCCCATATTAGGGCCTTAGGACAATGTAGTTATGGCAAATGGAAATATATTAAAAGAAGAAGTTTATAACTTAAGGTGTGTGGATTGATGGAGTGATTTTGTTTATGTGGATGTAGGCTAGGTAGGAGTAAACATTATGAGATTGATTACTTATACTATTGACAAGGATGAGGAGGGATGTCACCAAAGATGAGGGGGAACACATGAAACTTGTAGGGTTAGGAGGAGTGTGATGATATTTTAGAGTTTCACAAGATGTGAGGTTGATGGTAGCTTTGATACAGAGGTGGGATCACACCACCAACACATTCCATCTACCTACCAGAGAGTTGAGAGTGATGCAAGAGGATGTATACATGATTTTAAGGATAACACTCTGGGGTGAGGATCTATTCATGTGTCTAAGGTAAGATCATGATATTCATATGTCCACATTATTTGGGGAGCATGCAAGTGAGGTAACTTATCATTTGATGAGATTTGCATATGAGCCACTGTTTACTACTAATAAGGAGCAACATTATATGATTATCTTGATGATGATAGGTATTATAGTCTATGCACTACCTAACATAAATAGATGGATATTCCCTATTATGATGACTATATTTTTTAGCATAGATATTTGAGTAGTGGATAGTCTTTGCATGGGCACCATCTTTTCTAGAACAACTATACATGGAGTTATGGGGTGTGAGGTTGTGATGGTGATATAGTCTTTGTGTCAAGCAGTTACTTCATTACTGGGCATTTGAGCACATTGTTGTGACATGGCCATTGGGCCTACTGTAGACACCGCAAACGTGTATGCACCTTGGTTCTCCCCCTTGGTCCTTTCTCCCTCCTAGTCCTCCTTGGTCCCTAACCCACCTAAGTCTTATTAATTAGAAATTAACATCTATTTTTAATTTAATGAGGCCCCCTTTCCACCCTACCCTTGCCTCCTTGGATCCTCCCTTGAATCCCTCCACCTTCCCCCTAGCATTTATTAGCCCAAATCTCACCATTATATCCCCCCTCGTCCATTTTGGCATCCTTGTGACCGTTCTGCCCATGACCCCTCGCCCGGCGGCGTGCAAGAATGGGCAGAGGCTATTTTTAGCCTCTGTGCCCATCCTGCGACCACCGACGTCGGCAACCCTTCGGCCGACGTCAGCGAAACTGCCGGTGTCGGCAGCCTTCATTATCCCCTTCTGCATCCGTTGCATCCCCTGGACTCTTGAGCTCGCAAACAGCTTCTCTCAGCGCTTTGGCTCTCATCTTTCCTCTGTCTTAACCTCGTGCAGCAGCAGCAACAGGTGAAAAAGGCCCTAGATCAGTATCTTCTCCCTGCAGCAACTCTTCCGTGGCTCCAGCAACATCTTCTTCTCTCTTCATTCAGCAGGCTACAGGTAAGCTAGTCTGGTTTTTTTATTTTATTTCTTTAGTTTAATCATCTATCTTCTATTGTCTTCTGCTCCCTTTGTCCTCCCCCTGAGAGGCTGCAAAGCCTTCTCAGGCCCCTTCCTCTGTGAATCCTCCTCTTCCCTGTCCTCTGTGTCTCTTCCTCTCCCCTGTATCTCTGCCTAAGACCATCCACAGACCCGTCCATCAGACTCAGACCCGTCCATCAGACTCAAACCCGTCCACAGACAGACCACAGAGCAAGACTCAGACCAGACCCTGCTCAAACCCGACTACAGGCCACAACCCAGACCGACGCCGGTCACTTCCCCAACCGACGTCGGCAGGATAGCCGATGCCGGCAGATCAGATAACCGACGCCGGCGACATTTCTGACCTCGGCGACTGTCTTCAGCCCAACTCCTTCATTCAGGTAATCATTTTGCTTTCTTCTTTCCTTTCTACTTTCTTTGTCACTTCTGTATTCTGGCATTCTGTCTTTTATCAGTCACTTATCTTATCAAAACAGTGGGTTGACCTCCCTTAAGGAAGTTTTTACACTTCTGGGAACAAGCCTTTGCTTGGCAACCCACTGCCTATCTATCTAACGTTTTTCTTGTCCTAGTTTCCTTTTTTCTTGCAGGTGTCATTCCTCCACAGCCAAAGAGGAGTGCCCACGAACGTCTGGATTTATGGTGCGCAATCTTTAGTCCAGGTACTTCCAAGCCTTGTCCATTACTTTCTTTTAGTTTCTTTTTCTTAAGTCTGAAAAGCAAATTTGAGGTAGAAACATCTCTGGCACGCCCGGTGGGACGCTAGGTTCCTCCTGGGTTCCTTTTTCTTTTTTTCATTCATTTAGGTGCATTTAGGCTCCTTCCTTCTTGTCTCTTTCTTCTATTCCAAATGACACTATAAGCAGGACTAAAACAAACCTTTCTTCCTTGCATTCTAGACTAGTCTAAATATCATACTCTCATCCCTTTCTCCATCTTGTCTTCATAACAATATCACATTTCGACTTGGGCTTAAAACATATTGCACTTTCATTTCTGCTTGTGCTTGCATTAGTCCACATCTAGTAACTTAGGCGCATATTGAATAAACCGTAGACACTTTATGTTACACTACCTGATCACATGCACTAAAACACACATAAAACATACCTGAGACAAGGCCCGACTGGGAATTCATCACCCAGCGGATACCTTACCCGTCCCGGTGACCCTACTTGGATTTCATCACCAAGGGGGAAGCCCACTCCATTCTCTGGCGGAGTCTAAACTCTAGGCGAGGTATATCTTGGCTAAGCGAGACCAGCTAACCACTGGAATCGTGAAGTGAGGGGAGCTTGCTCCTTAGCACCAGGCCACGTACCAGACCCTAACACAGATCTTTGAGCACCTAAAACAACACCTGAAACCATCCTTAGACCGCCTTCTTCTAGGACCCATTTTTCAGCCAATCTCCCCAAACATTCATCTAAGGCATAAGCCACAAGTTTCTAAGGTTAATTCCTAGGATTTATCGCTTAGGCTTGTCTGTCTTTCTCTGTTTTCCTCTTCTCATCTGTTTGTTTGAGTGTGTGAGGACATTTTCTTCTTTGTTTTTCCAAGAACCTTTTGGCTCTCTGGAAAACAGTCACCGACATCGGTTCTGCCACCGACGTCGGCTTCCCCTGTCACCGGCATCGGTTCTGATACCGACGTCGGCTTCCTCTGTCACCGGCATCGGTTATCTGACCGACGTCGGCCTTATTTCTTACCGACATCGGTTTTTCAACCGACGTCAGTCTCTGTCACTGTCCTTTTTTTTTCCAAAACCAGCAACCTGAAACCTGTCCTTTCTCTGTCAAAGGCTCCATCCTGGTCTTCTGAAACTGGGCAACACAGTTCCTGAGACCTGAACCTTCTTTGCCTTGCATGGTTTTCACTCGTAGCCAAGCCAGGGCTCTTGTCGACCACGCCTGCCGTCAACCACTTCCGTCCACCCCATCCGTGACCAAGCCTACAATGGAGTTCAACTCGGAGACCAAAAGAACTCCTGTCCGTCCAACCCCGCCGCAGACTCCCATTGTCCAAGAAGGGGACCAAGACTTCGAGCGATTCTTGGACCTCAATGTCAAGGCTTTGCAACACTATCTCGCGCATAGCCGAACGTGAGACTCCTTGGGCAATCCGATCTATGGAATGCCAACCTCCCTTGTCGCGACTACAGCTGTATCGACAACATCCATAGTTCAACCTTCGGACACTCAAGCCATCGCTTTGACCACTGACCAGACTTTGGCCAATCCCCCAGGTGTGGCCTCTCCCTCTATCATTGGGCCCACTTCCACCGGGGTTCCGGCCCCTTGTCAACCTCAACCCGCTCAACCGCTATCCACTCCTTTTCAAAACCTTGTCGTCTCTATCGTGCCTACCCTGGCCCCTATCAACACCAGGGTGGATTCTTATCCCTTGGCCCCCGTTACCACAGTCCAACCTCTTGTGGCGACAACGGGCCCAGCTATGTCTTCTAACCAACCACCTTTAGCCTTCACTTCTGCCCTTGCGATTAGTCATCCGTACATTATACAACCGACTATGTCGCACACCTCCTCTAACCTCTTCCAAGCGCCCTACAACTTAGGGGGCGCGCAACCCGTCAATCCGTCGACAGACATCATCAAGATGCTGATGGACAAGATGACCAGTCTTGAGACCTCTGTTTCCGGCTCGCGCAACACTCTTTCATACGAACAGATCTGTAACGAGCCCATCCATCCTTCTGTCCCAATCAGACCATATCCTAGCCAGTGGGAGCTTCCGAAGTTTTCTCGCTTTCAAAACAAGGAAGACCCACAACAACATTTGCGGGCATTCAGACACGCCTGCTACCTCATTGGCCATGACGATGCGTTACTCTTACGCACGTTTCCTATGTCTCTCTCGGGTGCTGCACTTGACTGGTACAGATCCCTTCCTAGTCATTCCCTCTTCTCATTCACGCAATTGGCTCAGCTATTCCTCGATCACTTTTCTATCAACATAACCAAGAAGGTCTCAATCACGGACCTCTATTCTATTCGGCAATTCGAGGACGAGTCCATAGCCGACTTCGTGGATCGATGGAGAGGCCTTATCAACCAACTCTCCTTTTCCTTGCCCCAGGCTGAGCTTATTGAACTCTTTTCTCAAGCCTGTGCTCGACATATCTCTTCCACTCTGAGGGTTCAAACCTTCTGCACTTTTGACGAGGCCTTCACGATGGCCCGCAAACTTGAGTTGCGTGCCATCAAGGAGAACAAAGTCAAGTTGCAGAGTAAGAATCCCAGCTCTAAGACCAATGACTCTTCTTCTGCCAAGCCATCATCATCCAATTCTAAATCCAAGGCTTCAGCTAATGCCGTGGTTGTCAGACCTTCATCTTCTTCGACCAATTAGCCTGAGCCCTCTACATCTCAGAGCGCTACTCGGCAATTCCAGCAAAGATACTTGCAGTGACGATATACTCCTCTTGGAGAATCATATGCGTCTGTGCTGGAAAAGCTTCTTAAACAGGGAGTCCTCAATCTCCCTCAAGCCCGACCTCCTCCGCAATTCGATCCCTCACACGCCATCCCCACGTGGTATAGGGAGCAAGACTTCTGCAGCTTCCACCGTGTTAAGGGCCATGACACGGAGAACTGCAAGACCTTTAAGAACATAATACAAGACATGCTTGAGAAGGGGGATCTCATCTTAGACAATCCAAATGCACCCCCTAATCAGGCCATTGACATCTTCAAACAACCTTTCCCCAATCATCCGCCAACTCAAAACAATGTCCAGACCTTAATTGACGACAATCATGAGCACAATATTTAGACAGTCAATACGGTCTCTCCTTTCGTCCCCAATCAGCCTCTTGAGGTTAGTCCATCCATCAGTCCGTCACATGTGGACGAGCCTCTCTCCCTGGCTAGTTCTCCATTGACCTCTCTCATCTTGGAGGATGCCTCGGCCTTATCAGCACAACCAGTCTCGCCATCCTCCTTTCTGCAGCCTATGGAGGACCCGACCCTTCCTACTCCTCAGCCGCAAGTGGAGGGCACCGTCATCCCTGCCCTTTACCCGCTGGAGGAGCCTCACTCCCCGATTTCTTCTCCACCCAGGGAAGAACCTGTCTCTCCTTCGTCTTCATCTAGATCTGTCATGACTTCACCACATCATGTGTCCAAGACCACTACACCCATCTCATCTTCAACCTCGCAACCATCAACATCTTCCTCTCAGCCATTTTCTCGGTTAGTGGAGAAGATTGAACTTCTCCCTTCGAGGAAAGTGACGCCTCAGGTGTTGTGGGAGCGTCTTAAAGCCCTTCAACATACCCGCGCCCTCTCATCACATGCCGCTAATCCTCCTAAGGCAGAATCTCGTCAGACTCTTGACAAAGACCAGACTCTCAAATCTCAACCAAACCCATCCAAACCAAAGCTTGCATCTATCTCGTCCAAACCCATCAAGTCATTTGGCATTCGTCATATCTCCTCCCTCACTCACCCGCAAGTGAAGGTGGACTTAGGCCAGACCTCGACCAGTAGCAGTCTTCCGACCAAGGCGAAGAAGACTGCCAGACCACAGAAACGAACGCCTCCTTCTCCATCACCATTGCCATCCATTTTGGGCCCCCATCCTTCGACCTTGGCTAGCATCCTCCCCACTCCGACCTTCAACCAAAACTCGTTGCCTCCTTTGCTTCCTCTGCCTACCTCCAGTCATCCCTCTCCTAAAAAGGCGGTATCAATCGTCAAGAAAGAGCCGTCTCCATCTGTCACCGTGCCATCAACCCATAAGGTGGTACGGAAACCTCTTCTAACCTCGCCTAAGCAAAAGTCACCAACCTCATGCATATCAAATAGCACGGACCCTCTATTGGGCTCATACTCGTCGATATTGTGCCGACTTCTCCAGACTTCTGACATAACTCTTCCGCCCATCAAGCCTTTCCAACCTCTCGGGTCCAAGCCCTCCTGGTTCGATGATACGAAAATTTGTTTATATCATCGTACACCAGGACACGACACTGAGACTTGCTGTGCCCTCAAGGCTGTCATTCGCCGCCACATGGAGAAAGACACTCTTCTCCTTGAGGACACTCTTGACCAGACCCCGACTCCTTCCTGTCCAACTTCTTCAAACACGCCAACATCTCACCAGCAAGACATGACCCCTTCTTTGCCTCCCATTTTCGAAATCAATGCCATCCGTATAACCACTAGATCGCAAAAGGACAAGGCCAAGGAAAAAGCTGCCATTCCTTGGACCTATCCCTTCATCAAGCCACCCCTTGCGCCCAAGCCTAAAATCTCTATCCTTGGTGCGTCCCAACCTTCTTCGTCTTCCTCTTCTGGGCCAATCCATGACTCCATGCTGAAGCAGCTTCACCAGACACCTGTGAAGATGTCTCTTTACGACCTTATCCAAACCTTGCCTCAGCACCGTCAAGCCCTTATCCAAGCCTTGCAGGCAGCGGAGGTCCAACTCGAGGACCCCCAACCACTCGCTGCCCTCATCCACTCCTTGTCTCCTGTCACTTCCATCACATTCAGCGATTCTGAGATTCCCACATCTAACACGGAAGATCAGGACGCCGCCCTCTTCATCACTGCCTATGTTGATCGGACACGCATTAAACGTGTTATGATCGATGGTGGTGCTAGCATCAACATAATCTCTACCCACGCCTTTGATCAGCTGGCTTTTCCTCAGAACTGCGTCTCCAAAACTGACGTGATCTTACGCTCTTTCAATGACACCACCACCACGACCATTGGCACAGTCATCCTCCACATTCGCGTAGGCCCATGCACAGTCCCGGAGCTCTTCTATATCATCGAAGGAGAGTTTCAATACAACCTTCTACTGGGCCAACCTTGGATCCGTGTCATGGCCTGTATACCCTCCACCCTGCACCGTTGTGTGAAGTTCGAGCATGACGGGCAAGTCCACACCATTCCCGCTGACCCTTCACCCTTCAAGACTTGCAACACCACCTACCGTCCTAACGACGTCCTCATTCCCATCAAGCCGTCCACTCCGGCACCGCCTCCCTCTGCGGAAGCTTCGACCAGTTCGCAATCGGCGGTTGCCCTCACCCCTCCTCTTCAAGTGCTGACCAAAGACCCCATGGAAGACATCTTCCAACGATTATCGCTTGGGGAATATCACTTGTTGACCCTCGACATGTTCCAAACTCCGCAAGAGTATGGACGCCTTCACCTCAGTCCTAATTACGACCATCGGATCGGGACGGTCATACCCTATGGTCCTCCTCACTTCTGAACCAGCTTTGTCTATGGAGGGCTTAATCAAGCCCCTACCTACGACACTTCCCTCTCTTCACCCCAACCTTTCACATTTGATTTCTCATTTCTTGGCAACCCTGCCTTTGCACACACTTACCTTCACAGGTGTGCATGGAAGGGTTTTGGTTTCGGACGTTATGAGCAAGGCTCCCATCAGCCCATCGAGCCGCTCAATGATCACAACGCCAAGAAACGCTATGGCCTGGGATATCATGACCCCACTCAGGCTCCTTCCGACCTTTGTCCCGAACCAACCACTGACCAATCTCTTCCAGACTCGCCCATTTCCCCTTCGTCACCTACGGAGTCGGTGGTTTCCATCCCTCCTAGTTTTTTTTTTCCATAAACACCGTCCGCCTGGAACCCCTGACCTATCAGCTCAATGGGGTGCCCAGGTCTCTCCCTCTCATCTTTCCTAGCATGGTAGAGGATGAGTCGGCAACCATTCACACTATCCACTGCGTTGACGATGACGCCATCCTTTCCTACATGGGTGCCGATGACTCTTTCGTCCAGCGTTTCCTCCCTTTCGATACCCAGGTTATGTTAAATGAATCCACCATTGACATCAACCTCCCTTCTTATTCCGATGTTCCTCACGTCTTAAAGATTGGCCAATCTTTAGACGCTCAGGAGCAGCTTGACTATGCCCAGTTCCTTTCCAACCATAGCAAGGCCTTTGCCTGGACTTACAGTGACATGCCTGGCATCGACCCCACCATTGCTACCCATAACATTGTCACCAAACCAGAGGCTAAGCCTGTTAGGCAGAAGCTTCGAAAGATGCATCCTCGCATTGCGCTTCTTGTCAAAGAGGAGCTTCAGTGCCTTCTTTCTGTCTCCTTCATCCAACCCATCGATTATCCACAGTGGGTCTCTAACATTGTCCCAGTTACTAAAGCAACTGGGGGGATTCGGATCTGCACGGACTATCACGACCTTAACCTAGCCTGTCCCAAAGACGACTTTCCTCTGCCTAACATTGACCAGCTTGTTGATCTTACAGCCGGCCATGAGATGCTATCTCTTATGGATGGGTTTTCAGGATACAATCAAATCCTGATCGCACCGGAAGACCAGCACAAGACTACCTTTATCACCCCATGGGGGACTTTCTGCTATCGAGTCATGCCTTTCGGCCTGAAAAATGTTGGTGCCACTTATCAGCGCGCCATGACCTACATTTTCCACGATCTCCTCCACAAAATCATGGAGGACTATGTGGATGACCTTCTCGGCAAGTCCAAGCTCCGCCGCGACCACTTGACCATTCTCACAATCATCTTCTCTCGTCTTCTTCAATATAATGTCCGCCTCAACCCCAAGAAGTGTGTCTTTGGGGTCCTCTCAGGCAAACTTCTCAGCTTCATCGTTTCCTTCTATGGTATCGAGATAGATCCCGCCAAGATCCGCGCTATTCTCGAAATGCCGCCCCCGACCAATCTCAAGCAGCTTCGCAGTCTCCAAGGGAAGCTCCAGTCCATTCGCCGTTTCATCTCACAGCTTTCAGACCGCTGCCAACCTTTTCATCACCTCCTTAAGAAAGACGTCTCCTTTAAATGGGATAAGGGCTGTCAAGAGGCTTTTGAAGCCCTCAAAGGTTATCTGGTCTCTCCACCAGTCCTCATTCCACCTAAGGACGACCAACCCTTCTACCTTTATATCTCTGCTACCAACCATTCGTTAGGTGCCATGATCGCGCACCGAGATGAGCATCATCGCGAGCAAGCGGTTTACTACATCAGCTGAACACTGGTCGACTATGAAACTCGGTATACTCATACCGAGAAACTCTGTTTGGCATTAGTCTTTTCCGCTACCAAGCTCTGCCACTATCTTCTCAACCACAAAACCTTTGTCGTCACTCACACCGACCCTCTCAAGTACATGCACTCCAAGCCATATCAGAATCAACGTATGGCTCGGTGGCTCATGCTGCTTGCTGAGTTTGACTTCGTATTCATCCAACAGAAATCTATCAAGGGGCAAACCATTGCTGACCAACTGGCGGATGCCCCTCTTCCCGACAACCAACCTTCACACTGTGAGTTCCCTGACGAGTCTATCGCTACCCTTTCCACCGATGACACCGTCTACCAGATGACTATGTTCTTTGACGGCTCCAAATGTCAACTCGGTGGGGGTGCGGGGGTCATCCTCATCCCACTCGACGGGGAGCCCATGCCTCTATCTTTCAAGCTTGACTTCGATTGTACCAATAATATGGCCGAATACGAGGCCTTAATTTTAGGACTTCAGACTGCCCTTTCTCTCCACATCAAGTCTATCAACATCTTCGGTGACTCGCAGCTCATCGTTAATCAAGTTAACGGTTCGTATCTCTGTAAAAATGAAGTTTTACAGAGGTATAAGAATCGTGCTGACCTTCTTTTGGCATCTTTCGACCATTACCTCTTGCAGACTGTTCCACGCTCTACGAACAAGTTTGCCGACACCATGGCTTCTCTTGCTTCGCATATCCCATCTTCGTCATCATCATCTCGCCTTTTTGTCACAGTGCATCACGTACCTTTTCCTTCATACATCTCTCCTCACATCGACCATATCAACACTATCAATTCTAGCCCACAAGATGACTGGTATAAGCAACTTGTGGACTACTTGTCTCTTTCTGTCACTCCTCCCAACCTCTCTAGCAATGCGCGGCGAGCCTTCATCAAGCGCACAGCTCGCTATACCATGCTAGGGGGTCTTCTTTATAAGCGAGGTTTCGACGGTCTCCTTCTTCGCTGTCTAACCTCTGCTGAAGCTTCTCATGCCGTAAAGCAAGTCCATGACGGGATTTGTTGTGGACACTTCACTGGAAATTCGGTTGCCAAGCGCCTCCTTCGCCTGGGTTATTATTGGCCCACCCTTCATCAAGACTATAGCGATTATGTTCGGCGTTGCATCAAGTGTCAGCAGCACTCTAACCTGCTTCATCTCCCCACCCACGCCTTGCAAGTCGCTCAAGATTTTTGGCCTTTCTCTCAGTGGGGCTTGGATCTCATCGGTGAGATCAACCCTCACTCGTCTCTTCGTCATCAGTCCATCATCACTGCCACTGAGTATTTCACCAAGTGGGTGGAAGCCCTTCCTCTTGTCTCCACAAAAGCCGACAAAATTGTCGACTTCATCAGCAGCCACATCATCTGTCGTTTCGGTGTCCCTCACAAAATCATCACCGACAATGGCAAGTCCTTCAAAAACAAGACTGTCCAAAAACTATGCGACTCATTTGGCATCAAACTCAGCTTTTCTTCGCCTTACTACCCACAAGCAAATGGGCAGGCCGAGGCTTCCAACAAAATTCTCACCAAAATTCTCATGAAGGTGGTCGACGATACAGGAAGGGATTGGCATGTTCATATCCCCTTCGCTTTGTGGGCCTACCGCACTAGCATCCGAACCTCTACGGGTGCTACTCCCTTTTCTCTTGTGTATGAAACAGAGGCTGTCTTACCTCTCGAAGTACAGATCCCGTCTCTTTGTATCTCCCTGCATGACATTCTCTCCAACGACGACTTTCGTCAAGATCGCCTAGCTCAACTTGAGTTACTCGACGAGCGCCGTCTGGCTGCCCTTAATCATCTCCATGTCTACCAAAGTCGCATAAAGTGGGCCTACGACAAAAATCTGCGAGAACGAGATTTCAACATCGGAGACCTCGTCCTCAAAGAGAATCAGCACGTGACCAATATGGAGCGAAGTAAACGAGGCAAATTCGCCCCCAATTGGCTTGGACCTTTTATCATCATGCACAAGTATGTCAGGGACTTATCGTCTGTCTTCCCTCGACGGACGGCCAGAACCTGAGCCTCTTAATGCGTTGCATCTTCGACCATTCTTCTGCTAGTCGAGTACTCGTCCACTTGACACGTAACTTGAGCTCGTCCCTTGAGCAATCCTCATCCTCTTAATCCTCATCCCTTTCAACCCTATTCCCCCTTAACAAGTCCTCTACAACCCTTTTAGGATGCAGTGATGCTTTGTCCTAATAAAAGGGGCGTCTTTGAGCTTCTACAGTCTTGTCCGTGACTCTCATTTCTATCAATATATACAAATCACGATGTCAAAACATATCCATGGTCTCTAAATCAAGTCAAATTAAAAAAGACAGACTGATCCCTCGAAGGACAGCTGTACTATCATTGCTGTATTACTAGACTGATCCCTTGAAGGACAGCTAGGCCAACTTTTCAAACATTATCAAGCAAAAATATAGACCACTCCCTCGAAGGATGGCTATGACTACTCTGGCAATAAACAACAACTATTTTAGAAGCTTCCCGCATCGATCAGCTTCACAACATGACCATTACATCAAATGACATCGCTATGCAGGCTTCCCACATCGATCAGTCTGCACCAAAAAAAAAAAACAAAAAAAACAAAAAAAAAAAAAAAAAAAAAAACGAGTCACGGACATTGGCTTCTAGTTGTCTCAGGGTCTCCTATAAAAGGGGCAAGGTTATTCCTGCTCTTACACTGGGTTACCCTATCCTCCTCCTATCACCGGCTCAAGGGACTTCGAGCTCACTTTAATGTCAAAGTGGTTCGATTACCGTTCTAACTCAACACTGGTCAACGACGCAATGCATGAATGGGGCTTTGGTTCTAATCACCCCTATCTATGCTTCCTTTTTTGGTCCTTGTCAATGAAAGAGTAATTTGCCTTTCACCTTTTCTCTACACTTTGATCACGCTTTGGCCACGTCAATTGTCGACTCATCCTTAAACCAAGCCAACTTCAACATTTTTCACTCCAGCCTCAACATTTTCAACATGACATCAGGCATCATCCTTGTCCTTTTCGCATAGTTTCTATGGACACCAATACACATGGAAACTACCGACCAGACCCAATTTATGTTAAGCATAAACCAATACTTGCTGAAGCATAAATAGACCCTTTTATTCATTTTTAGCATACATCCATCGCGACTATGGAAACTTGCTAGGGATGAAAGACTCTCGACCACTTCTACAGAATACACCATCTGTAGCATCCTTTTATCCTCATCTTACCCTCGTCATTTCAACACATGACCAATCTCATCACCGACCATTTTGACCCTCTTAGTCCGAACTACATTGGTCTGAGGCCCTAGGACAAGGGCTATGTAGGCAGCACTCAGATACCACATCTTCTGAGGTTAGCTCGACCACCCCCGTTTGTTCATCTCTACGATGGACAAACCTTCTCTTCTTTGACTCTTATCACGCCCAACTTCGTCACCTTTGACCAAGACCCTTTGACCAAGACCTTTGACCAAAACCAGTCATCGACTTTGACCAAGACCAATCAATCCCTCTGACCCTCCCTCCCTTTTAGGGAGAACTACATCGGCCTGAGGCCCTATCACCAGGGCTATGTAGGTAGCACTCAGTTGACATGGGGTCTTCTGGGGTTAGCTCGGCCGCATCCTTTCGTCCATCCATCCTCTTGACCAATGACCATTGGCGATCATGCGTATCTTCTTTGACCTTCTTCCAAGCCAATGCTGCCTTGGTTGTTTTTTGCGTGTATGCTATTCCACGGCTGGTTAGCAGAATTGTCTGCAGACTATTTTTGACCTTTCATAAGTATAGGATCACGAGCCAATTGATCCCTACTACTTATGGCTTTTTCGTGTTTTTGGGAGCACTTCCTGAGCCCTGGATACCTGGGACATGACGACCATTTGGAGCTTCAGCTTAGATTGAGTGACCCGATCAGCAGACGACTAAATGCTGGGGCCCGGTTACTTCAATTTTGGCACTCCTTGACCCTTGACATGTGACAATTTGACCTGACCCTCTCGTGAAGTGGACTACGCGTAATCATGACTATGGCAGCATTTTCACTCACTCTCTTCTATCCATTTCTTTGTCAAATCGACACTCGATCTTCGGTTCCCTTCTCTCAACTATCGCTTTGAGGGGGGAACACCTCATCCTTTTTCTGGGGTAACCAACTCCTGTTTTTGTCTTGCAGTTCGTCTAGAACAACCAACAAGACAAAAAGGGGCAAATGTAGACACCGCAAACGTGTCTGCACCTTGGTTCTCCCCCTTGGTCCTTTCTCCCTCCTAGTCCTCCTTGGTCCCTAACCCACCTAAGTCTTATTAATTAGAAATTAACATCTATTTTGAATTTAATGAGGCCCCCTTTCCACCCTACCCTTGCCTCCTTGGATCCTCCCTTGAATCCCTCCACCTTCCCCCTAGCATTTATTAGCCCAAATCTCACCATTATATCCCCCCTCATCCATTTTGGCATCCTTGTGACCGTTCTGCCCATGACCCCTCGCCCGGCGGCGTGCAAGAATGGGTAGAGGCTATTTTTAGCCTCTGTGCCCATCCTGCGACCGCCGACGTCGGCAACCCTTCGGCCGATGTCGGCGAAACTGCTGGCGTCGGCAGCCTTCATTATCCCCTTCTGCATCCGTTGCACCCCCTGGACTCTTGAGCTCGCAAACAGCTTCTCTCGGTGCTTTGGCTCTCATCTCTCCTCTGTCTTAACCTCGTGCAGTAGCAGAAACAGGTGAAAAAGGCCCTGGATCAGTATCTTCTCCCTGCAGCAACTCTTTCGTGGCTCCAGCAACATCTTCTTCTCTCTTCATTCAGCAGGCTAAAGGTAAGCTAGTCTGGTTTTTTTATTTTATTTCTTTAGTTTAATCATCTATCTTCTATTGTCTTCTGCTCCCTCTGTCCTCCCCCTGAGAGGCTGCAAAGCCTTCTCAGGCCCCTTCCTCTGTGAATCCTCCTCTTCCCTGTCCTCTGTGTCTCTTCCTCTCCCCTGTATCTCTACCTAAGACCATCCACAGACCCGTCCATCAGACTCAGACCCATCCATCAGACTCAAACCCGTCCACAGACAGACCACAGAGCAAGACTCAGACCAGACCCTGCTCAAATCCGACTACAGGCCACAACCCAGACCGACGCCGGTCACTTCCCCAACCGACGTCGGCAGGATAGCCGACGCCGGCAGATCAGATAACCGACGCCGGTGACATTTCTGACCTCGGTGACTGTCTTCAGCCCAACTCCTTCATTCAGGTAATCATTTTTCTTTCTTCTTTCCTTTCTACTTTCTTTGTCACTTCTGTATTCTGGCATTCTGTCTTTTATCAGTCACTTATCTTATCAAAACAGTGGGTTGACCTCCCTTAAGGAAGTTTTTACACTTCTGGGAACAAGCCTTTGCTTGGCAACCCACTGCCTATCTATCTAACATTTTTCTTGTCCTAGTTTCCTTTTTTCTTGCAGGTGTCATTCCTCCACAGCCAAAGAGGAGTGCCCACGAACGTCTGGATTTACGGTGCGCAATCTTTAGTCCAGGTACTTCCAAGCCTTGTCCATTACTTTCTTTTAGTTTCTTTTTCTTAAGTCTGAAAAGCAAATTTGAGTTAGAAACACCTACTAGTCATGATTTTGACTAGTTTTAGGGTTGGTTTTAGATGATAGAGAGATATCATGGCACATACACGAGTAGACAATATTATGTGGGATATTGATTATTATAGGTGGATGACAGATGGATTGATTTTATTCTATATTATGTGGAGGCCTTACTTGACCTATCATATATTTAAAGGATAGTAAGAGTAGCTTTTAGGCTTAAAAAGTATGATATGGGTTAGGGGAAGCAAGCTAGAGAGTGGAAGATGATACCTATGGTCAGGATCAGGAGACAATTCAGGTTATTATAGGATGTACCTCCTAATTTTCCTTGATATAAGAGAGATGATATAGAGGTTCCCCTTCCATTACCCTAAGATATAGATGGGATAGATTTTGAGGAGTTTCTAGTAGGCCCAGGTGTCATAGATTTGAGGTGTATAATAGCTTATCGAGCATGGTGGGTAGGGTTACACTTGGTGATTCTAAAGAGACCATGACTATATTTATAAGGAGTGGAGAGAGAGGGATGCATCTATGTAGGCATGAGATATAATGCAAGAATAAGTTTTGGTCTTATAGGGATAGGTGATGATAGTGTAGGCCCAACTGACTATAACACAGGGGTAAGTTTTGGTCCTATAGGGATAGGTTATTATACTGACAATAAAGATAGATGGTATGAGAGTATTAGTGTAGGATCCCCCCTCCTCCACTATAGGGACTAGTATAGGATCCATCATAAGCACCACCATAGGGTCCTATAACAAGTTTTATGGGTCTATCATAGATTGTGCCACTAGTGAGGCATGGCACAACTTTAGATGAGATTGCATATTATGAGAGAGCCATCAAGTAGTTCCCATAGATTCTAAGGTATTATGAGGCTAGAGAGTAGGAAAGATTAGAGAGATGCACCATGACCATTATTTCATGTAGACATAGATAGGTAGAGGGTGGTGATGATACTACCTCTTCATAACCATGACCATAGCCTTGAGTATTCTGAGGATTAGATGTATTTTGATTGTTACTATAAATATTCTGACCTATGAGCCAAATTTGAGAGATGTATTTTGTGAGAGAGATGATACTTATACAATTCATTGATGTATATTCATATTTAGTATATATGTATATGAGATTTTGGTATTGTGAGATGTTATGATGTTATGATGATGTTATATTATATATGAGTTTTATGTGATGTTATTTGTGGTTATGTTAGTGATAGTTAGTGTGTTATGCTAGCATTTCTCATATTCATGATCCTACATGCATAGTTGAGTAGTTGGTTTCATTGTAGCATTTTTCTATAAATGTGATGGTGTATGCTAAAAATGAGTTGTTTGATTTTATAGTTTCTTGATTTACTATTGTTTAGAAAAGCTATGTTGGTTGCATTTCACATGAGGTTGTATGAAATAAATTAGTTGGCAAATAGTTTATTAGTATTAGTATTGTTAATACACCATGATGTTTGTTGATATTGTAGGTGAGAAGTTAAGTGAATCTTGTTGTGAGATACTACCTTAAAAGGGAAATCGACATGTGATAGAAAAGAAAGGATGTGATGCTATTACATTGGTGAGGACCATAATGACCATAATGACAATATGAAAAGGCATAGGAGTATGAGCCTTATTCATGAATTTTATTATTAACCATTCATTTGGTAGATAAATGGCATGATCACCTTGTGTCAAGTAAGTTCAAAGTCCCTTGATTATGAGCGAGTAAGAAGGGAAAAAGATAAAATGAATTAAGGTGTGTGGCTAGTATAACATTCTTAGTGGGGATGGTATGCCCATTCTATAGGTGACCTAAGAGCTCCCATAGGCGATTCCATGACTAAATTTTTTCATTTCTTTTTCTTGTGTAGGCTGATCAATATAGTAAGCCTTTATTGGGATGTTTTTGGTGCCTTGAGGTCATGCGACATTGATCAATGTAGGAAGCTTCTAAGTCATTATTTTATTGATAATAAATGTTGGCTTAGCCATCCTTTAAGGGAGTGGTCCAAGAATTTTTTTATCTTTTAATATTTATCCTTTTAAGGAGCAGTCTATTTAGAGTAGAAATGAGAAGTTACATAGTTGTCCTTTAAGGGAGTAGTCTACGTTGAGAATCATGACTTGAGAGATATATTTTTTCTATATATCCCAATTTTTTGTTATTATATTATTTTTATTTTTATTTTTTTGACATATGAATTTAGTCATGGATAGGACTATAGAGGTTTAGAGGTTTTCCTTTATGAGGGTAAAACCATAACACTTGGAATGTTAACTAAGTGTGCAAGAACAAGGGTTAAGAGAAAGGGAGGTGAATGTAATAGGGTTTCTCAAGGTATGAGCTCAATTTAGACATGAAATGAAGCATGACTTGATTAACAAATGAATGGTCATAGGTGAAAATATTTAAAGGCTCAGGTTATGGCTTGCCTTAGAGAGAATATAAGCAATAAGTTCTTGAGCTATACTTATGAGTTATGATGTAGGATCCAAGCCAATTAGGAGCCAACTTGCCCTATTTAATTTTATTCATGTTAATTACATGTTGATTTTCCTTTAAGATGAGATATCTAATATTAAAATCTTGGTCCTTGAGATTTTTTTTGTAAGCATGTTTGATATGCTCTTGATAGATTTGGCGCTGATTGAGGGTTGCTAGATGATGTTCATCGAGTAGCTCAAGTTGGGCCAAATGTTCTTGGTGAAATTCATCTTAGTAAGTATGTCTTGTAAAGAGATTAAATGAGAAGTAATATGGAGCTTAAGAGGTAAGACTACTTCCATCCTATAAACCAGTGAAAAAGGTGTAGCACCCATAGGTGTTTTAATGATAGTGCAGTAAACCCATAAAGTGAAGGGAATGTGTGTATGCCAATCCCTACCAGCATCATTGACTACCTTCATGAGGATTTTGGTTAATATAAGATTTTACCTATCCATTTTCTTATAGATAGTATGGTAATGAGAAGCTTAATTTGATGCCAAAATCATCACAGAGTTTTTGGACAATTTTGTTCTTGAAATATTTGCCATTGTCCATAATAATATTATAGGGGACACTAAAATGACATATGATATGATGGTTGATAAAGTATATAATTTTGTTAGCCTTAGTGGAGACAAGAGGAATGGCATTGACCCACTTAGTGAAATATTCAATAGTAGTAATGATAGAATGATGCCAGAGAGATGAATGAGGGTTAATCTCATCAATTATATCCAAACCCCATTATGAAAAGGGCCAAAAGTCTTTGGAAACTTGTAAGGGATGGATTGGAGTGTGAGGGAGGTTAGCATTTTGTTGACATCTGACACAACATCGAATGTAATTTTGACAATCTTGGTTGAGTGTTAGCCAATAGTAGCCAAGTCAAAGGATGTGTTTAGTAACCAAATTCCCATTGAAATGCCCACCACAAATCCTATCATGGAATTCATTAATGTAAAAGGATATTTTATTATGAGTGAGGCATCTAAGGAGGATACCATTAAATCCTCATTTAAAGAGAAGGCCCCCAATATAGTGTAGTGAGCATTACTTTTAATGAAAGCATGTCTCCCATTACTAAAAAGGTCTGATGGAATGATAGTATAAGTGAGATAGTCAACAAGCTATTTATACCAGAAATCATGGGGATTAGAGTCAACATTACCCTCAAATAGGATGTTAGTTGACACATAGGAGGGAAATCTGAGGTGATGCATGGTGACATAGATTTTTGAAGAAAAAGGTGAGGATGGAATATGTGAGGCAAGGGAAGCCATTGTGTTGGAAAACTTGTTTGTAGATCGAGGAGTAGTCTTAAGAGGTAATGGTTGAATGATTCCAATAGTGCATCTACATGATGTTTATATTGTTGCAAAATTTCATTTTTGTAGAGATAAGAACCGTTAACCTGATTAATTACTAGCTAGGAATCACCAAAGATATTGATTGATTTGAAACCCAAGAAAATGGTAGTTTGAAGCCCTAAGACCAAAGCTTCGTATTCATCCATATTGTTAGTACATTCAAAAATAATTTAAATGACAAAGGCATAGGCTCGCCATCAAGAGGGATGAGGATGACCCTCGCACCCCCACTGAATTAACATTTAGACCCATTAAAGAACATCATCATTTTATAGGATATGTCATCGATGGATAACATTACAATAGATTCATTAGGGAATTTAAGGTTAGAAAATTAGTTATAAGGTAAATGGGCATCAATTAATTGGTCAACAATTTTTTGCCCCTTGATATACTTTTGTTGGACAATTCTAAGTCAAAATCAGCAAGGAGCATGAGCCAATGAGCCATACATTGGTTTTGGTATGGCTTGGAATGCATGTATTTGAGGGGGTTAGTATGGGTGACAATGTAGGTTTTTTGATTTAAAAGGTAATGGTAAAGTTTTAAATCTATGAAAACTAATGCAAGGCAAAGCTTTTGATATGAGTATATTGAGTTTCATAATCAATAAACATTCATCTTATGTAGTAAACAACTTGATCTCGATGTTGATCATCCTAATGTGCAATCATAGAACCTAAGGAATGGCCTGTTGTAGAAATGTAGAGGTAGAAAGGTTGATCCTCTTTAGGGGGAATAAGAACTAGTGGGGAATGGAGACACCCTTTAAGTGCATCAAAGGATTTTTGACAATCCATGTTCCAATGGAAGGAGACATCCTTTTTAAGTAGATGATGAAAAGGTTGACATCAATCCAACAACTAAGAGATGAAATGATGGATTGATTTAAGTTTACTTTGTAAGCTGTGGAGCTATTTGAGATTGGTGGGTGGAGGCATTTTGAGTATTGCTTGAACCTTAGCAGGGTTGACCTCGATACCAAAGAGGGAGACAATGAAGCCTATAAGCTTACCTAAAAGGACCCCAAAAATGCATTTCTTTGGATTTAGTTGAATTTTATATTGGAGGAGATGAGTGAATATGATTTTGAGAATTTCCAAGTGATCTTGGTGATGTTTAGACTCTCCAAGTAAGTCATCCACATAGTCTTCCATAATTTATGGTAGGATGTCATGAAAAATGTAAGTCATGGTGTGTTGGTAGGTAGCGATAGAATTATTAAGGCTAAAAGACATGACCTGATAACAGAAAGTTCCCCATGGGGTGATGAAGGAGGTATTGTGTTGATCTTCAAGAGTAATTAGGATTTAATTGTAGCCTAAGAACCTATCCATAAGAGATAACATCTCATGGATAGTTATCAGATCAATAAGTTAGTCGATGCTTGGCAAAGGGAAGTCATCCTTTAGACAAGTGAGATTTAGATCATGGTATTTAATGTAGATTTGGATTACTCCTATCACTTTTGTGATAGGGATGATATTGGAAACCCATTTTGGATAGTCAATGGGTTGAATAAAGTTAATAGAGAAGAGGTGTAGGAGCTCTTCTTTGACAATGAGAGCAATATAAGGGTTCATCTTACAATGCTTCTACTTAACAGGCTTATCATCATGGTTAGTTACAATATTTTGGGTGATGATAGAGGGGTCAATTCTAGGCATGTCATGATAAGACCAAGAAAATGCTATACTATGATCAGAGAGGAAAGTGGCATAAATGGTTTGTTCAAGGGAATCTAAAGATTAGCCAATCTTGAGGATTTGGGGATTATTTGGAGAGGGTAAATTAATGTCAATGGTTGATTCATTTAACATAGTTTTCATTTCATAAGGGAGTGATCATTGGATATAGGAATCATTTTCACCCATTTAGGTGAAAACAACATTATCATCCTGACATTGGATAGTGTTAATAGTGGGAGAGTCTTCATTAGTCATTTCAGGATTAACAAGAGGAAGGGACCTTGTTTCCTCACCCAAATGATAGGTTAGGGGTCCTAAATAAATGGCATTTATTGAAAAAATATTTAGGAGGTATGGATACCTCCAATTATACAGGTGATGGTGGGGGAAGAAGAGAGGATGGAGAAGGAGATAGTGGCTCTTTGATATGGGATATCTTGATGGGTTTTGTTAGTTTGTTGAAACCCACACCATACCACTTTTTGGCATATTTGATGGTCTTGTTGGTGGGGTATTCAATGTGTGTATGAGCACCCTAATCATAATGACTTAACCCAAATCTTTTACAAGTGCACCTATAAAGATAGGTGTGAGAAAAAATAGGTTTGCCTAAGAAGGAGAACTCACCGGTAAAAAGCTATGGTGAAGAGAAAGGATTTTTTACAGTAGGAGCCTAATCAATTCCCCCATAGATGGGATTAGTTTAAAGGTCATGGGTACCATACAAGATGACCATCCCAATATAAGGATCATAATTGGGGTGCATGTGAAGTTTTAAATACTCTTATGGAGTATGGAACATGTCAAGTGTCAACAAGAAATATTCTCCAAGTGAAAGGAATTTAAAAGTGTCTTCCATGGGGTCCTTATCAATAATTTGTGTCACTAGTATTTGAGTGACTAGTGTAGTCAAGCTTGTTGAGGGTTCAATGGTATAATGTGAAGAGGAAGATGTTTTCAATGGAATGAGAAAATAATTGAGATGATAAGTCATGTTGAATGTTTTTAAAGGATGTGGGTCGATGGGAGTAACATGTACTTGCCCATCATACTCGAATTTAACATAGTGGTGTAAAGTTAAGGGTACACATGCCATGGTATGTATCCAAGGACATCTAAGCAATATGTTGTATTAAAAATCTCCTTCAATAACATATAAGAGTTTAGTATTGTGCAAGGACCCATATGGATATGCAAGACTACAATACCCATAGTAGTTGTTGTAGTATCATTGAAGGAATGAAGTATCACATCTAAATATGACACAATTATTGGGAAGTGATAATTATTTTTAGGCATGAGTGGAGATAATATTAATACTAACACCTCCATTAATCATGACTCTCTTAACATGAGTTTTATTAATATATGCAATGATAGAAAGTGCAGGGTCTTGGTCTCTAGGGTGAAGAGCCAAAATTTATGAATCATTGAAGGTAACCAGAGTAATAGTAATAAGAGAATCCACCAAAGTTGTAAGAGGTTGAGGATCATTGGGTTGTACCTCAATGGATTATAAATCCTTGATCAAGGCTTGATGATGCTAGAATGAGTTTTATATTAACTCATATAAATACATCTTTACAGGGCTTTGGTGAAGTTGTTTCACCATTGAGTCTTGAATGACTTGTGAAGATGTGGGTTGGGGAGCACAAAGAATAGAGATCTTGGGATTTGGTGGAGGAACATCTTTTGAGAATAGATGATCCCAAGGGGTGGTATCTTATTCCTTACCATTATCCTTTTAATTTTGAGACCGTGTGGCCATATTAACTATGTTGATCTAGAAAACAAAGAAAGAAGGTGGTGGAGGAGGCACAACCTCATCATTGGTCTTAGATTCAGGTGAGGCAGTAGGTAGAGTTTAAGATGGAAATGGCAGAATAACTATGAGGTTAGAAAGAGGCTCCATAATTAAAAGGTTATTCATATCAAAGTGTTGTTAGAGAATAGCTGTGAGAGCTTTACAACTTTTTATATCATGTCTAGGTGAGCGATGATATAAAAAAATTTGTGTGTCATCAAAATAAGATGGTTTTGGTTTGAGAGGCTAATAAGGCTTGATTTTAGGAAGGGTTATGGTGGAGGATTTCAAAAACTACCATAGGAGAGAGGATTTAGAACCTACCAGTGGGCTATCACTTATTGTCTCAATAGGGGTGGACACCTTCTTTGATTTAAGAGGCATAGATATGGTTTTGTGTGGCACCCTTTTAGGTGAAGGCATAACCACTAGTTTTGTTACACACCTTTTTAGTTGTATGTGTTGAGGTGTTAGATGTGTAAGGGCCACTAAGTGGTAGAGGAAAAAGAGGAGGTAGCTTCATCTATTGTCCTACTTAGAAAGAGAACACTCCAACTAAAGTGGAAGGATGGGGTTCCAAGACCGAAGGCAAAGTTGAGGGCAAAGGAGGAGTGGAATGATGAGTCCTAGGAAGCTTAACATTCTTCCTTGTTTTAAGCTATGGAGCTCCAACTCATGGTTGAGGATTCAAATCTAACTTTACCTATGGATGAATCATATTAGACACTAAGTGAACACCCAAATATCTAATTTGTTTTAGTGTAGTTGATGATATTGATGGTGATGGTTTTGATGTAGATGGTTGTGCTTCTAACGGTCTAGACAAAGAAGATTTGTCTTTGTCAAAAACTTTGGGACAAATGGTAGTGAAAGGATTGGTGGTAAAGGATGACATTTGTTGCACGGGATATGGAGTTTTAAGTCAATCCCAAAATGTTGAGTGGTCTAGCTTCTTAGAATCCAAAAGTCTAGATTTCTGACCAGCTGTGAGAAGGGTTTAAATGAAGTTGTTGTAGGCCTTACATTTGCTTCCATAGAAGACTTAGGTGATTGTGAAAGAGGGAAGGTGTTGGATTTTGATATTTTGGGCCAAAGATGAGTAAGAACCATATTGGGTCTTCTTCAACCGAGGTAGGAGAAGAAGCATGGTCCTCCCTAGGTGGGGGAGGACCTGGTGAAGTGGGCTCTTCTAGTAGATAAAGCATGGGTATGATTGCTTCCCCAATATGCAAACAAGGATTAGGTAAGGTGTGCTCTTTTATTGTCAAGAGAAGGGGTAAAATTAGTTCAAGAGGTGTAGGCACAATAGGTCCTTCAGTTAGTATAGGGATAGATAATACTGACTACTCTAAATGTGAAAGAGGAGTGGATGGGGAACTATCCTCCATTAGTAGAGGAAAAGTAAGTGAAGAAGGATCTTCAAGAGGGTAGAGCATAGGAATGATGCTCCCCTCAACATGCAGATGGGGAGTGGGCATGGCATGTTCTTCTAAAGGTAAGAGAATAGGCAAAATAGGTACAAGAGGAACATGCATTGTAGGTTTCTTGCATGGTAAAAGGATAGGTAGAGGAGGCCCCTCCACATGTGGGAGAGGGATGGGTGAAACATGATCCTCTACTCATGGAAGAGGAATAGGTAAAATAGGCTCCTCTAGTTGTGGGAGAGGTTAGACTAGAGGTAAAGAGAAGAATATATTGACCATATGAATATCATGATCAGGTGATTTTTAAGTCATGGCTTGAAATTTTGTTTGACTTAGTGAATGGTTAGGAAAAGGTTGTTTGAACACATCCATGCTTTGGTTAGCAAGTGCATTAGGGTTATCAAGCATATATTGAAAAATGTTTTTAAATGTTTTATAGTTGTTAGAATTTTGGCCTTTAACTCAATGATAAACACAAAACTCATCCTCCTTATAACAAGTTGGGATAGGATGGGAGGGATCAAAATATATATGAGGTCTAATTTGAGGAAGGGTAATAGTTCCTTGCTACAATATTTTATCTAAAATGTAAGTATACAACTCTCCAATAGGAGTTTATTGTCTTTGTTCATACCATTATTAGAATTGTTTGGTTGGATTTTATGAGATGGATGGCCTAGATTGGTTGACTATGGTAGAAGACATTGATTTAATCACCATGGCATTGGCATAGCCTTTTGAATTTTGATTAGAAGAAGAGGGTTTAGAAGAAGAGTCATTATGTTTGGATTTGGTATTTTTATTATGCAACTTAACCCTATCTTCATCTATATCCCGAATCTCTAACTTTTGCACCATTGTAAAATCTTCATCAAATGTGCAAAAAGTCTAGATGTGGAGGGTAGAAGAGATGTGTTTGGTAGATACTCTCAAGAATAACTTGATAAGCTCAGGTTGAGGTAGAGAAAAGGAGAGTTGATTGATGAAACCTCTCCAATGAGTGATAAAGTCAATGATAGACTCATCATCAAACTATCTAATGGAATAAAGGTCTGTAATAGAGACCTTTTTAGAAATATTGATAGAGAAGTGGTCCAAGAATAGTTGAGCAAGTTAGGTAAATGAGAAAAGGGAGTGTTGGGTTATGGAACTATACCAATCCGAGGAATCACCCAAGAGAGACATAAGGAAAGTGTGAAGTAATAATTCATTATCATACCCTATTAGGTAACAAGTATGTCAAAATGCTCGTAAGTGATATTATTGATCCTCTTTGCTCTATAAATGAGTAAATTTAGGGAGTTTCCACTGACTCGAGTAGGGTTGAATAGGTATAGAATGATGGATGGGTTCATTACATATTATATCATAAGATAGAACATTATTTGAAATTGACACAGATGTTTCTAGGCTAGACATCTTATCCATCAACATCTTGATGAGATACAGAGGGGGATTGGTGTGAGGAGGACCCCCTAAGTTATAGGGTACTTGAAGGGATCTAGAGGTAGGATATGACACACCTTGTTGTGGTAGTGTATATGTAACATATTGTTAATGAGTCATGGGTTGAGGGGTAGAAATGAAAGATGATTGTCCTATGGGGTTAGAGATAATGCTTTGGCTAGTTGCCATCATCAAATGTTAGGTTGATGGTATGGTTACATGGTTTGAAGGGTGAGTTTCAAATCTTTTAATTATGGGTGAAAGAGTTGATGGGATGGGCACTACTAAGTTTCTAAATGGTGTTTGACTTGGTTGGGCTAATAGTGGCTACGAGGCTAAGGGAGCTGCTACAGAAGTTAGGTTAAGAGGATGAGACTGAGTGGTTAGGGTGGTTATATTTTGAGGTTTATTAATGGTTGTGTCACTTGTTGAAGTAGTGGTTTAGGTGACCATGGATGGAATGGTGGAAACCACTGAGACTATAGTTGTCTCCATTAAGGAAGTTAGCATGCCATAAAGGGGATCTCCCGTAATGTTATGGGTTTGGCTCATGGTGAGATAATGCTAAAGGGATACAATGTTATGATCAAAAAAATTTATGAATTCAAGATATCCTTTAGGTACAAGGGGGATCTAGTTAGGACTGGTAGTCATAGGGGTATTCTCTATAGCCAAAGTATGCTCCATGGTAGAATCAAAAAGGAGAGGGGAATGTGGGAGTGGTTATTAGCTTGCATAATGGATAAGAATTTTGGCTTGGCTATGCATCAATACCATATAAAATGGATAAAGCTAGACCTTAGACTTTGTACTAGTGATAGAGCATCAAAAAATGAGGTTTGAGTGTAGGTAGGTAGGTAATTTTATCTTTCTATTTTAAGTAGGCTAAAAATTATAAAAACACATAGTCACCTATAGTGGTTATCTGATCGATGCTGATAGGTAATAAGGCCACTGAAATTAATTACCTTATCGATGTCAACTACTATAGAATATAGAAAGGTAAAAAATCCAAGGTTTTGGTAACCCAAAGGTGAAATCTAGGTACAACAAAGAATACAACAGGTCTATGCAAGGTTAAAAGACATACAAAAAACCTAAAATCAGAGTTTAATAAAATTTGAGAGGTAGAAATGCCTAGATTATATAAATTTATAAAGGAAACATCCTCACTAACTCAAAAATATAGAAGACAAAAAGAATCAAAAAAGGAACATGTAGCCACTAAACGTTAACTCCTAGGAATTAATTTTAGTCTCTGGATGGCTTATGCCTTAAAAAGTGTGAGAGTAAAATTAGTTGTGAAACAGGTACTAGATGAGCAGTCTAAGGATGGTTCTAGGATAGTTCTAGTGCTCAATGGAAATCTATATTAGACTAGGTATGTGGCTTGTTATAGGGGCTTGCTCCCCATACTCAATAGAAATTTGTACTATACTTTGTTAGATAATGGAGTGGGTCCTCTCGGTGGTGAAATCAAAGTGAGATTGCCAGGTAGGGTAAGTGATCCACTAGGTGATGAAATCCCAATGGGCCTTGTCTCAAGTGAGTTTAGATGTTTAATTTTGTGAGAGTGATCTACTTGTGTAACATTTGTGTTTTATGATTTATTCATGATGCTTTATTTAACTAGGTGAGCTAAATGTAACAAGCTAAATAATGAAATGCATTAAGTTTTAAACCTAAATAAAAAATGTTTAATTTTAGATGAAAACAATGGTGAATAGGATAAGAGGATGAATTTCACTATCCTAATGCTCAAAAGAGACAAACAAAAGAAGGTATTATTTTTAGATTTCAAGAAAATAATGAATTTATTTTAGAAGTAAAAGAAGAGGAGAATGATAGGGAAGGAAAATTTTAGTTATTTCCTTAAATAGAAAATAAAATGTTCAAAATTTCATTTAGACAAAGAGAGAAAGTGCAAGGAATGAAAATTTCACTATGGTACACCTATATGAATAGCTAGACCAGTAATGAATGCAAGAAAAATATAGCATCCCATCGGGCATGCCAAAATGTTTCACTACATTTTAAGCTTATTTTACATTCAAAGAGAGAGAGAAAGAGAGAAAGAAAATAGAGTTAAGGATAAGTGATTAAAACCTGGATAAGTGAGCACCATTCTAGACTTTGTAGATTCAACTCTTTGGTTGTGGAGGAAGATACCTTTAGATAAGAAAGCACTACACAAAATAGTTGTTAGTGAAGATATGTTTGGACTACCAAGATATGCACTTGTTTTAGGAAGTGTGATACTTCCTTGGGATAATAGTCGGCTATTTTAAAACAAAGTTTAAAATAAATGCAAGTAGAGAGAGAGAGAGAGAGAGAGAGAGAGAGAGAGAGAGAGAGAGAGAGAGAGACAGAGAGAGAGAGAGAGAGAGAGAGAGAGAGAGAGAGAGAGAGAGAGAGAGAGAGTTATATTTACCATGTTGTAGATAAATCAGGTCTATGTTTTGGGAAGGTTTTTAGAGTTCTAGGTGTAGTAGAACATAATATAGTGCAGGTACATAAGTTAGGTCTATGTTTTAGGAAGGTTGTTAGGTGATTTTGAGGTTTTTGGTTCAAAAAAACATAGTAATCGATGTCAATTAAAGTATTGATGTCAATTGGGTCACCAATGTAGGTTGGGGTCACCGATAATAGTTTGGGGTCATCGATGTCAGTTGGGGCAATGGTATTAGAATGAATTAGAGAAGGCTTTTTCAAGAGGGAGAATGGGAGTATAGTCAGGTTGTAAGGTTGGGAAGAGTCATAAGGAGGTGGGTAAGACTCAGGTGAGTCTAGATAGAGGGTTGGTATGTTACAGTAGAGAGAAGTGGGTGGGGAGATTTACAACTCTTCCACAGAAGGAGTCAGGGTTCATGAAATAATAAACAGTTTAATTTAAATCAGTTATGAAATTACTATTTAAAGACTTACAAAACACCAAGATATACTTCATTGGTGAAATGGGTGAACTATGAATACTAGATAGATGACTCTAATGAGGCTTGGTGAACTGATGGGTGAAAAAACAAGACAAATGTGTGTTACTGGTCCTCAAGAGTTTAATCTCTATGTAGTGTATTAATTCTTGATCTGGATGGATTTATACAAAGTAACAATAAGCCTAGATGTCAAAAGTTAATGTAGGATGCTCTAATTTCCAAAATCCTCTATGTGAATTCTTGATTTTTGTGACCCAAATACCAACCTAGAATTTTGCTTAAGTAATCACCATTGTTGATCCCATCAACATCAGCCTAGGGTTGACTAACATTAGTGGCATGAGAATAGGTAAAAGGGATATTTTATCCCATTTTATATTTCTTCTCTTGCCAAGTGTGGTGTCCATTATAAAATGGTAAAAATGTGAGGCTATGAGGAACATAGTTAGTTAGGAATCTATGTTAAGGGTGAAAATAAGTCATAGGTAATTAGGATTAGGAGACTAAGTTTCAAGTGACTTAGAGGGTAATAATTAGTCTTAGGATGAGGTGACTATGTGAGGTGGCATAAGTGGGTTTTAATTAACTTAATTAAATATTTTAAGGTGAAAACATGGGTTAGGAACGTTAATTATTAAAAGGGGATCAAGGCAGGTTTTGACATAGGGATTCATGCAAGTGTGTGATGTAATTCTAGTGTCTACAAGACATTTTGCCACTAATGTTCCCCATTTGTTTATAAATACTAAATAAGTCATTTTTTAGCCTTTTCACCATATTTTAGATGGTGTCTAACTCATTATTGGTGGACTCTTGGGTATGATTTGGATATTTTTCAAAGTAAGAAGTAATTGTTGACTGTGAGATTGAGGTATTACTTCATTATTCAATAGGCTAAGAAAACTTAGGTTATAGTTGGGTGAAACATGTTTGAGCTAAAGATGATTTGTCACCAACATGGGTTGAAACATTGGGACATTATTAGTTTATATTGGGAACAAATTTCAAGGTAGGGATATTCATAAAGGTGTTTGGCATGGGTGCCAATATTTGACCTTGAAGGTTAAGCTTCTTGTCCACTTTAATGGATTTATCATAAACCAATGTTAAATTTATTATCAAAGGATCTCTCCTAAAAAACATGGTAGTCCTAGAATCTAAAGAGTTCTTATACATTTAAAGTGATTGATGAGCATCTGGTCAATAAAGCATAGAGACCTAGATATACATCTTTTAGGAACTAGCATTCAAATTTTTGATAGGCTCATTTGGTTCCCTATTAATAAAAGAGAATTTTTGATAAAAGACATTAGGGTTAGTGACCTACCTAAACTGAGCCAAAAAAGTGTTGTTAAATCATTCTTAGCTAATGATAGAGCCTTCAAGGAGGTTGAGAAACCAATTATAGGCTACATCCATCAAATTAAATGGGAATATACTTTAAGATACATCTTCATGTTCTAAATTCAAGAGTCTAAGGGTGATCTTATATGAAGTCACATGTTCTTTAATCATCCATTCCACACTAGGTTTGAATTATGGAAGGTAAATTTTTGGGTTTCTATGAATGTCATGAATGACTCTAGGTATATTAATGGTAGACTTGGATAACCAAGACATGGGAGAAACCATTGGTACTAGTATGTTTAGGGCATATTGAGAGGACAACCTAGTGGGGGTAACTATGGATATTGGTCTACCTATACTAAACTAGGTTTTTTATGAAATTGTAAAGGTGAGATAATCAATCTCCCATGGCTAGATCTAGATCTAGTGATTTACATAGTAGGATCTAGGTTTTTTAAGGGTATAGCATTGGATTAAAACTTATACTATTATGAAAACCCTCCTTCTATCACCAATTTTGGTCATTCCAAAAAGCCTATCCTAGGGAGCACCTATGATATTAGTGTTATCACTATGAAGTACACCCTACTTGAAGATGTACAAAAAACACCCTCACTCCAGCTAATATAATTGGATATTCTCAGAGTGTGGGTAGATTTTTAATAAGAAGAACTTCCAAAGAGGGTTGGTTCCCTTTAAATTTATCAATTATATTTGAACTACTATGGTTTTTTTGGGATGAAAAGAGGAATGGAAAACTAAAAGGAAATTCTAATCAAATGGGTAATGCACCTGAATGATTGGTATTATTTGAAAGCTATTGAAATTAAGGCACACATATAAATCAATAAGAATTTTTCAGATTGCTCCTAAATGTAAATATTTTAGATGAAGGATTGAAAATATTTTGGATTACAAAATTATATTTCTCTCTCTTCAAATGCCCTATAAAGGATGAGATTTTCATAGTAGGTGTGGAAAGGACCTGCAAAAATAGAAATGATATGAAACTTGTAAGCTGGTACATAGTCAAACTACACTCTATTCTAATCTAAAACCATATGAAAAAAAAATCTTCTTTTATTTGATAAAAAATGGTGTCGATTACAATTTCTTCTCTACTTCAAGAATTTATGAAAAATGGCTTGAAAAAGCCAATATATATGTTTAAAACTAACCTAAAACCAAATTGGAGTTTATTTTAGATAAGGATTAGTCTTGGTTAGTTAACTCAAGACCTAATCCTTTTATAATACTAAAATAAATCATCAAAATCCCCAAACTTTAAAAACATTTGCATAATCTTCAAATTTTGGTGTTGAAGGAAAGTGGTGGGGCCCATAGATAATTAAAAAATGTTTCATGCATGAAAAAACATGAAAAAATACAAAAGGGAACTCCAATTTAGTTTTTTAATATCTTTTAGAACATAATAAAATCCATCCTTACATGCAAAGCATGATCTAGTCAAAAGTCAATTGAAGAGATTTGACCCTTAAAGACTAGTTAACTCAACTTACATGAATTAGAACTTTTGAATTGAATTAAGAATGATATATCCACTTTAAAAATAGATATGGAATGTGGTAACTTAAAAATTAATTCATTTGATAGATTTTCAATGTCATTCTTCAAGTTGACCATTTGACCAACTAGGCCTATTAGACCAAATAGGTCTAAAAGCCAATCTATGCATTTAGATTCCATTAAAACTATAATGAGAAGCCATGAAACTTGAAAAAATAAAAAAATTACTCTTTAAAAACAATTATTCATCACCAGAGGAAGGGCTGGGGGCTCGTGTCTATGCGGCCCCCTCAAACCCTTCCTCACGTCTGTGCGGCATTGTAATGGGAGATCTATTATTGTGTGGAACTCTATTTTTACCTCGTATTTCCATATTGCAGATGGAACCCAAGTTGGGTTTCTAGCCTAAGTTGGACTGCCATCCTGATTTGGTTTATGAAGGAAATAGTGAACAGATGGGGGAAACTTTGTTTCCTCTATGTTTGTGTGCCTCATGCGGAAGGTGGCTCACTTCATAACCATGTTTTATTAAGCCTGCTTGGCCTTTGGCAACCAGATCCGATTATTCGCCATCACCTTCTATCGACTGGGGTTGTGTCTCATGTTGATGTGCTTCCAGACGTCGAGGATTTCTTTGATGATGTTTTGATTGCCATGGCAGTGAATCCTCTGAGCTTAGCAGAGGGGGAGAATGGGTAGAAAATTAGGTGGATAGATTGGGCGCTAGTGACGCTGGTTTTGGGGTTTGTTTCTTTGATTATGGTGCTATTTTTTATAGGCAGTGTGATTTTAGGGTTTGAAGGCGTGGTGGAACATGGCCTTTTTCTCGACATGGCTATGGCTGTCATTTAGCCATGTTTATTGTTGGATCTGATGGTGTATCCATCAAATCATAGTGACAAAGAAACCAAAGGTATTTTGGGGTTTTTTATTGTCACAGAAAATGCTTGTGTCATTATTGCAATGGCAACCTACATTGTTGGCTAGGGTAGAATGCTAAAGATATATATTTTTATTTAGCATTATTTTCCCTATGTTGTAAGCTTTTTAAGGTTATAGGTCCTTGTAAAACCTAGGTACTTGTTTCAGGTTGTAAAACCTGGTTTTGTTAAGGTTTTAGATCCTTGTAAAACTTGGGTGCTTTTATTGGTCTATGATTGTGGTTTTAGGTCCCTGTAAAACCTAATTTTGATATTGTTCTTCAGTAGGGTTTAGGAATGCTTTTCCTGGTGGTTGTTAATGCTTTATCTTTCTTGATTCTGTTAAAGGGTTTTAGGGTCCCTTCAAAACCTACTTTTACCTTAATCTAAAACAATTATTCATCACCAAAAATGTGATTTTGATGTGAAAACCTTTACCATTTAGTCAACAGGGTTGATTAGGCCCATTTTGTGCCATTTTCCTACAGACTGGCCATTTTGATTGAGCTAGTTTGGACATTTCAAGGATTATTTATTACTAAAATAAAATTTTAGGATGAATAAAAAGTCTTAGGATTTTATTTATATTGATTATATTTCAATGAAGTGTCTTGTACTTCATTTTACATACTTTTTTTCCACAAAAAACATGATTTTTAACCTCATCAATACATTTCCATGCATAAAATTGACATTTATGGAATCATATTTGAGTTTAATTTACATTTTAAAAATTTTCAGGTTTATCCAATATTATTTGATATTAATAAAATCAACTTTTTTCAAAACTAGTTTTTTTAGGGTTTAGGCGGGCTTTGAAGTTGAATATTCAAAATGATGGTTCATGAAGTACAGACCTCCAAATCCCAAAATTTTTCCATTATGTGTATAAACCTTACCCTCAAAAAATAAATTAAAACATTGGGTTCCCATTCAAAATATATGAAAATTTATCACATGGAGAAATCTTTCTGTGGGGTTTTGACTACATTCTGAGGTACCTACACTCTTAACAATTTTTCATAAATCACATAACCTCAAATAGTCTTAATTTTTTATTAATTATAATTAAATATTGGTACTAAAAAATTTATTATATAATTTTTCCAAACTCCACATGTGGTGAAAGATATGAGCATCTGAATAGGAGGCTTAGAAGGGTGCTTAGAACTGTAAAAAATGAAAAATGTACCAAAATGAAAATAACTCTTCATCTAATTATAAATTCTTAAAAAAATAATAATTGGGTCTGTACCATGCTATTAAAACACTCTGAGAGTATATTTTTCTTGAAAAGTCAAAAAACCCCCTTTTCGCCTATATGCATGTTTTCTTGCAAAACCTTGTATAAGCATGGTTTGATTAAAACTTGGAGTTGTGACACTATTTAAAAGTTTTATTATGATTTAAAAACATAATTTCATGCTTTTAAAAATTTTACTTGGACTTAGAAACCTCTGTGGTACTCCAAAATGATACTTGCTCCAATGGTGACCTCCAATGGACATGCTAAGGACTGTTACAAAATAGAAAGGATCTCCACTCATCCAATGGCCATGAAACTTTTTAAAAAAATTCTCCAAATCTTTATGACCTTATGTACAAAATTTGAGTTTGTAAAACCACTTGTAGCTTCCAAAAAGTTAAATTTTCTCTCAAAATTGATCCCTATGCATGGATTGTCTGCATATTTAAACTTGACAATGCTCTTTTTGAAAATAAAATGAACCATTTACAATCAAGTTTTTATGTTTTTACCAAAAATAATGCTTTTATTCCACAGTTGATTAGTTTGACTTGCTACAAAGGGATATTGGCAAGATTTAGGAAAGTTTCAAATAATACAGGTAGTAATTTGACCTTGATAGGTCAAATTACTAACAATTTTGGTGACTTTCAGGGGTTGAATAGCTTTCTGGTCAAAAAACTCAAAAAAATTAGATATGAATTTTTTTTGGATAAACACTAAATATTGGAAGATCTTTTGTGGGCAAAGACACAAACAAGACAACTGACACAAACAACAATAAACATGTGCATGTATGCACTTAGAGGAATGAAAAACAACTTGGAAAGGGAAAAACAAAAATAAAAGCATGTGCGGATATGCACTTAGAGAAATGAAACATAATTAGTCTCTTATGTAAAAACTAACCTTTAACTTGTTGGTCCACTTGGATCAAAAGGAAAATTTGACAATTCACTCTCATGATGAGATGGATAATGGTACATCACATGTTCCCTTGCAAGCTCAGTGGTTGGGAAATCAATTATCTTATTTTATAACTCCTTTGGCATGCTCATATGTGGAATAGTAGGAGAAAAATAACCTCCAATTTAAACATACTAGCTTGGTGGCTTTTCCTCTTTGTCAAGCTTCATTTTTTCACAATCTGGTTGATTAGGATGAGCAAAAAATATACTTGTGTTAATTTTTGGAAGTATATCCATGTCTATAGGCTCATCAAGGAGATGATAACCCATTTTAAAGATCTAAAACAAGTCCCTATTAGCATTGAACTCTTGAGGTGGAATAATTGAATGGCTACCCACTCCTTTCTCTTGGTTTGGCTTGACAAAGATGCTCTCTTTGGTTGCAACTAGATCACAATCTCCTTGGAGAAGAGCATATCCTGCTCCCAAAACTTCAAACAAGTCCTCTAATGAGCTTTCTGGCTGATTGGGAAAGTCTGGCTGCCCCATAAATTCATCAATTTGATTAATTATTACATTAATTTCTTCATTCTCATCATAAGATGGAAACTCTACTTCCTTAACCTCTTTATGAACACTTGCATTCTCCTTAGCACAGTCTTCTTGAAACTCATTTGAATCTACAATTTCCTCTTCTAGTTCCCACATGTTGCTTTGGATGGATTTCCAAGATGGAAATGAGTTAGATTCTTAAGGAGAGAGGGATAGTACCTGAGTAGCTTTGGATTGGCTTGACTGCATGATTTGGTTCCACGATGGGAAAGATAGAGGCTTTTTTGACATTTTGATTATAGTTCTCTTCAACTTTCCTTGTGTTTAGCTCAAATTCTCTGATCTGGTTGTCAATATTCTCTTTGAATATCTTCTCTTTAAAGTGGTCAGTGATCTCAATAGTAAGTTGTCCCAAATCAGTCTCCTTCTTTCTTTAACAATTCTCTTAGATTGATCTCCAAGAAGGGAAGGTTTGAAATATACTTGAAGAATTTAGCTAACTCAAAGGGGCTCTTGGAATGATCTATTGACCAATGGATGGCATATAAAAATGTTATGGTTGAACTTGTTGTTCTTTAAGGCCTTTTAATTTATCCTCAATACTCTAAATGTAACCACCTACATCCATCATCTCACTAGTAATATTACCCTAATTTTCCCTCTCAATAGGTTCCCATTCTTCTTTTATTTGCTATAATGACTCTCTCATATAATGGATCTAGTGAGTAAGTGTATCTTTGTCATAATAGCTATGCGAATACAGCTCTAGTGCATGTTTTTCAAGGCTCACTAAAGTTTATTTAAGTGATGGTATGGATTGGGTTGATGCAAAATGCCCATGATTAGGTTGGCTAGATGGGTAGGATGGCTAATCATAAGATTGGTAAGGGGCATTATTATGATGGAATGGATGTTCATAGGGAGGATTAGGGTAATACTCCTACATATATGACTGATATAGATCCTCAAACTCCTGATGAGGATCATAGTGTGGTTGGTCATATTTATCATAGAGAGGATAATATGGATCCATACTAAAATAAGCCATTGGAGACCATTAGTAAGCCAAATGCTGAAATTAATCAATACTGAAATGCTACCTAATGTCCATAACTAGCGTTGAGTGCATGAAAGTTGCACTAATGTTTTGAATTCCTCCAAAAGCTACTGTATAAAATAAAGTCCCATTGGGCATGCCACAAATTGTTATCACTCTGGAGTGCACTCTACTTGTAGATGTGAAAAAAAAACTCTCACTCTAGCTGATACAATTGGATCTTCTCATAGTGTGCGTGAGACTATATTGATAAGAACCTCTAGAGAGGGTTGGTTCCCTTTAGATTTATTAATTATATCTGAACTACTATGGTTTTTTGGGATGAAAAGAGGAAAAGTAAATTTAAAAGAAATCATAATTAAAGGGGTGATGCACCTAAATGATTGGTATTCTCTAAAATCTATTGAAATTAAGGCACACATATAAATCAATAAGAATTCTTTAGATTGCTCCTAAACATAAATATTTTAGATGAGGAATTGAGAAGATTTTGGATTACAAAATTTTATTTCTATCTCTTCAAATGACCTATAGAGGATGAGATTTTCATAGTAGGTGTGGAAAATACCTGTAAAAAGGTAAAGTAGATACCGCTTGTATGCTGGTACACGATCAAACTACACTATTATGATCCAAAACCATATGCAAAAAAATCTTCTTTTATTTGATAAAAAATGGTGTCAATTACAATTTCTACTTTGCTTTAGGAATTTATGAAAAATGGATTGAAATATCCAATATATATGTTTAAAACTAACCTAAATCCAAAGTGGAGTTGATTTTAGAGAATTAGTAGTCTTGGTTAGTTAACTCAAGACCTAATCCTTTTATAATACTAAAACAAATCATCAAAATCCCTCAACTTTATAAAAATTTGCATAATATTCAAATTTTGGCATGGAAGGAAAGTGGTGGAGCCCATGGATAATTCAAAATGTTTCATGCATGAAAATCCATGCCAAAATACAAAAGGGAACTCCAATTGAGTGTTTTAACATGTTTTAGAATACAAGAAAGTCTATCATTACATGCAAAGCATGATCTGGTTAACTCAACTTGAGCTCAACTTGCATGAATTAGAACTTGTGGATTGACTTGAGAATGATATATCCACTTTAAAAACATATATTTCACATGGTAACTCCAAAATTAATTCATTTGATAGATTTTCAACACCATTCTTCAATTTGACCATTTGACCAACTAGACCTATTAGACCAAATAGGCCTAAAAGCCAATCTATGCATTTGAACTCCATTAAACCTGCAACAAAAATCCATGAAAACTAAAAAAAAATACACCTTAAAAATAATTATTCATCACTAAAAATGTGATTTTGATGTGAAAGCCTTCACCATTTAGTCAATAGGATTGACTAGGCCCACTTTGTGCCATTTTCATGTAGACTGGCCATTTTGATTGAGTTGGTTTGGAAAATTCTAGGATGATTTCTAACCAAAATAAAATTTTAGGATGAATAAAAAGTCTTTTTATTTAATCTCCATTGATTATATTTTATTGAAGTGTCATGTACTTCATTTTAGATGTTTTTTCCACAAAAAACATGATTTATGCGCTCATCCTCACATTTCCATGCATAAAATTAACATTTATGAAATTTTCTCTGAGTTTAATTGAGATTTTAAATTTTTTTAGGTTGATACAATAAGATTTGATAAAAATAAATTCAACTTGTTTCAAAACTAGTGTTTTGAGGGTTTAGGTAGGATTTGAAGCTAAATTTTCAAAATGATGGTTCATGAAGTATAGACCTCCAAATACCAAAAAAATTATATTTATGTGTATAGAACTTACCCCACCCAACATCTCTAAAAATATTAGGTTTCCATTCAAAATATATGAAAAGTTATCATGTGGATAAATCTGTGTGTGGGGTTCTGACTGCATTCTAAGCTACCTACACTCTTAATGATTTTTCATAAAGCACATCCCATCAATAGGTCTTAATTTTTTTCTTAATTATAATTAAATAAGGTCCTAAAAACATACTAATATAATTTTTATAAACTCTACATGTGGTGAAACATATGAGCATCTAAACATGAGGCTTAAAAGGGTGCTTAGAACTGCAAAAAATGAAAAATTTACCAAAATGAAAATAACTCTTCACCTGATTTATAATTCCTAAAAACATCATCATTGGGTATGTACCATGTTGTTAAACACTTTGAAATCACATTTTTCTTGAAAAGTTAAAAAACCCCCTTTTGGTCTATATGTTTGTTTGCTTGCAAAATCCTACATAAGTATGGTTTTCTTAAAATTTTGAGTTTTGACACTCTTTAAAGGTATAATTATGATGTAAAAACATCATTCCATTCTTTTTAAACTTTTACCTAGATTTAAAAACCTCTGTGGCACTTTAGAATGATGCCTGCTCCAATGGTGACCTACAACTGACACACTAAGGACTATTTTTAAAAAAAAAAAAATCTCCACTAATCCAATGTCCATGAAAATTTTTCAAAAACAAATTCAACACTTTATGATCCTTTTTACAAAATTTGAGGTCATGAAACCACTTGTACCTCCCAAAAAGTTCAATTTTCTCTCAAAATTGATCCCTGTGCATAGATTATCTGCATATTTGAACTTGGCAATGCTCTTTTGAAAATACAATGATCCATTTACAATCCATTTTTTATGTTTTTTACCAAAATTAATGCTTTTAGGCCATAATTGATTGGTTTGACTTGTTGCAAAGGGATATTGGCCAAATTTAAGAAAGTTTCAAATAATACAGGTAGTAATTTGACCTTGATAGGTCAAATTACTAACAATTTTGGTGACTTTCAGGGGTTGACCAGCCTGTCAATTAAAAAACATAGAAACTTTGGATATGAAAAAAAATTGATATACACTGAATATTGGAAGATCTTTTACGGGTAAAGACACAAACAAGATAACTGACGCAAACAACAACAAACATGTGCACATATGCACTTCGAGGAATAGACAAAAACAACTTGGAAAGGGAAAAAACCACTAAAATAATGTGTAGATATGCACCTATAGAAATTAAACACAAGGAGTCTATTATGTATAAACTAACCTCCAACTTGTTGGTCCACCTGGATCAAAATGAAAATTAGACAATTCACTCTTGTGATGAGATGGATAATGGTACATCACATATTCTCTTACAAGCTCAGTTAAGAAATCAATTATCTTATTTTACAACTCCTTTGGCATGCTCATATGTGTAATAGTAGGATAAAATTAACCTCCAATGTAAATATACTCACTTGGTGGCTCTTCCTCTTTGTCAAGCTTCATTTTTTCACAATCTGGTTGATTAGGCTTAGCACAAAATATACTTGTATTAACTTTTGGAAGCATATCCATGTATATAGGCTCATCAAGGAGATGATAACCCATTTTTAAGATCTGAAACAAGTCCCTATCAACAATGAACTCTTGAGGTGGTATAATTGAATGGCTGCCCACTCCTTTCTCTTGGTTTGGCTTGACAAAGATGCTCTCTTTGGCTGCAACTAGATCACAATCTCCTTGGAGAAGAGCATATCTTACTCCCAAAACTTCAAACAAGTCCTCTAATGAGTTTTATAACTAATTGGTAAACTCTAGGTGCCCCACAAATTCATCAATTTGATCAATTATTACATCAATTTCTTCATTCTCATCATAAGATGGCAGCTCTGCTTCCTCAACCTCTTCATGAACACTTACATTCTCCTTAGCACACTCTTCTTGAAAATCATTTGAATCTACAATTTCCTCTACTAGTTCCCACATGAAATTCTAGTCTTCCTTCTTTTGCATGTTGATCTGGATGGATTTCCAAGATGGAAATGAGTTAGATTCTTGAGGAGGGAGGGATAGTACCTGAGTAGCTTTGGATTGGCTTGACTACATGATTTGGTTCTAAGATGGGAAAGATAGAGGTTCTTTTTTGACATTTTGATTTTGGTTCTCTTCCTCATTCCTTCTCTTCAGCTCCAACTCTCTAATCTGCTTGTCAATATTCTCTTGGAATATCTTCTCTTTAAAGTGGTCAGTGATCTCAATAGTAGGTTGTCCCTTATCAATTTCCTTCTTTCTTTGATAATTCTCTTGGATTGATCTCCAAGAAGGGAAGGTTTGAGAAATACATGAATAATTTGACAAACTTAAAGGGGCTCTTGGAATGATTTGTTGAGGAGGAATGGATGGCATATAAGAAGGTTATGGTTGAACTTGTTTTTCTTTGAAGCCTTTTAGTTTATCCTCAATACTCTAAATGTAACCACCTACATCCATCATCTCACCAGTAAGATTACCCTAATTTTACCTCTCAACATGTGCCCATTCTTCTTTTATTTGCTACAATGACTCTCTCATATAATGGATCTGGTGAGTAGGGGTATCTTGGCCATAATAGCTCTATGAATACAACTCTAGTGCATGCTTTTCAAGGCTCACTAAAGTTTGTTTAAGTGATGGTATGGATTGGGTTGATGCAAAATGGACATGATTAGGTTGGCTAGATGGGTAGGATAGCTCATGATAAGATTAGTAAGGGTAATTATTATGATGGAAAGGATGTTCACATGGAGGATCAGGGTAATACTCCTACATATATGACTAATATAGATCCTTAAACTCTTGATGAGGATCATAGTCTAGCTGGTCATTTTGATCATAGTGAGGATAATATAGATCCATACTAAAATAAGCCATTAGAGACCATTAGTAAGTCAAATACTAAAATTAATCAATATTGAAATGATACCTGATGTTCATAACCATCTTTGAGTGCCTGAAAGTTGCACTAATCTTTTGAATGCCTCAAAAAGCTACTGTGTAGAACAAAGTTCCATCAGGCATGTTAGAAATTGTTATCACTCTAGAATGCACCTTACTTTAAAATGTGCAAAGCACACCCTCACTCTAGATAATAAAATTGGATCTTCTCAGAATGTGGGTGACTTTATACTGAGAAGAACCTCTAGAGAGGGATGGTTCCCTTTACATTTATCAATTATATCTGAATTACTATGGTTTTTTGGGATGAAAAGAGGAAGGGAAAACTAAAAAGAAATCCTAATTAAAGGGGTGATGCACCTAAATGATTGGTATTCTATAAAATTTATTGAAATTAAGGCACACATATAAATAAATAATAATTATTCAAATTGTTCTTAAACATAAATATTTCAGATGAAGGATTGAAAAGATTTTGGATCACAAAATTCTATTTCTATCTCTTCAAATGACCTATAGAGGATGAGATTTTCATAGTAGGTGTGGAAAGGACCTACAAAAATGGAAAGTATATGTCACTTTTATGTTAGTACATATTAAAAATAAACTCTATTATGATCCAAAACCATATGCAAAAAAATCTTCTTTTTCTTGATAAAAATGGTGTCAATTAAATTTTTTTCTTTGCTTCAACAATTTATGAAAAATGGCTTAAAAAAGCCAATATATATGTTTAAAACTAACCTAAACCCAAATTGGAATTTATTTTAGATAAGGATTAGTCTTGGTTAGTTAACTCAATACCTAATCCTTTTATAATACTAAAATGAATCATCATAATCCCCAAACTTTTTAAAAAATTGCATAATCTTCAAATTTTGGTAAGGAAAAGAAGTGGTGGGCCCATGGTTAATTTTTAAAAAAAATTATGCATGAAATTACAATAAAAAATAAAAAATAGAACTATAATTTAGTGTTTTAACATGTTTTGGAACATAATAAAGTCCATCCTTGCATGCAAAGCATGATCTAGTCAAAAGTCAACTAAAGAGATTTGACCCTTAAGGACTAGTTAACTCAACTTGAGCTCAAATTTAATGAATTGGAACTTTTGGATTTAATTTAGAATTATATATACACTTTAGAAACATATATATCATGTGGTAACTCCAAATTAATTCATTTGATAGATTTTTAACATCATTCTTCAAGTTGACCATTTGACCAGCTAGGGTTATTAGACCAAATAGGCCTAAAAGCCAATCTGTGCATTTGGATTCCATTAAACCTACAAAAAGAACCCATTAAACCTTAAAAAATAACAAATTACACCTTAAAATTAATTATTCATCACCAAAAATGTGATTTTGATGCGAAAACCTTCACCATTTAGCCACAGGGTTGACTAGGGCCATTTGGTGCCATTTTCCTGCAGATTGACCATTTTGATTGAGCTAGTTTAGACACTTATGGGATGATTTATGATCAAAATAAAATTTTATGATGAATAAAAAGTATTATTATTTTATCTCCATTGATTATATTTCTTTCAAATGTCTTGTACTTCATTTTACATGTTTTTTCCTTTAAAAACATGATTTCTACCCTCATCCGTACATTTGCATGCATAAAATTGGCATTTATGGAATCCTATCTGATTTTATTTTATATTTTAAAATGTTTTATTTTTATCCAAGATGATTTTATATCAATAAAATTAACTTTTTTCAAAACTAGTTTTTTGAGGGTTTAGACGGGCTTTGGAGCTGAATTTTGAAAATAATGGTTCATTAAGTACAGACTTAAAAATCCCAAAACTTTTCCATTTATGTATATAAAACTAAACCCACAAAGATATTTTAAAATATTGGGTTCCCATTCAAAATATATGAAAATTTATCATGTGGAGAAATCTACCTATGGGGTTCTGACTACATTTTGAGTTGCCTACACTCTTAAGGATTTTTTCATAAAGCACATCCCCTAAAATATCCTCAAATTTTTAATAATTAAAATTAAATAAGGTTCCTCAAAACATATTTAGATAATTTGGCCAAACTCCACATGTGGTGAAAGATATGAGCATCTGAACATGAGGCTTGGAAGGGTGCTTAGAACTGCAAAAAATGAAAAAATTAACAAAATGAAAATAAATCTTAACCTAATTACCAATTATTTAAATCATAATAATTAGGTCTTTACTATTATATTAAAATACTTTTAAAGGACATTTTTCTTGAAAAGTAAAAAAAAAAAAACCCTTTTGGCCTATATGCATGTTTACTTGCAAAATCTAGTATAAGCATGATTTGATTTAAATTTGGAGTTTTGGAAATATTGAAAAGTATAATTATGATGTAAAAACATCACTAAATTATTTTCAAACTTTTACCTAGACTTAGAAACTTTGGTGGTAATCTAGAATGATGTCTGCTCCAATAGTGACCTCCAACAGACATGTTAAGGACTGCTACAAAAATGAAAGTATCTCCACTCATCCAATGGACTTTAATATTTCTCAAAATGTCATCCAAATCTTGATGCCCCTATGTACAAAATTTTAGGTCTTGAAACCACTTGTAGCTCACAGAATGTTTAATTTTCTCTCAAAATTGATCCATATACATGGATTGTCTACATATTTGAACTTGACAATGCTATTTTGTAAATACAATGACCCATTTACAATCCATTTTTTTATTTTTTATACCAAAATTAATGATTTTAAGCCAAAATTGATTGGTTTGACTTGCTGTAAATGGATATTAGGCAGATTTAAGAAAGTTTTGAATAATACAGGTAGTAATTTGACCTTGACAGGTCAAATTGATAACAATTAGGTGATTGGAAGAGATGTGGGTGGTATTAAGGACTTTACCCCTCTCATTTTGGTATTTTTTTGAGATTAATCTAAGGCACAAGATGAAGGTATTGGGACCTATGATATATCTTGCTTGAAATATATTTCTAAGAGATAGAACGCTACTACTAGGGATTCAATACTTGGTTTGATAAAAGATGTCTTATCACATAGTTTAATCTCAGTTCTAAAGTGCTGTTCGGTTTCACTTCACAAATTTTATAAAGTATGTAAAATGGAAATTATATTTTAAAATAAACATAAATGATAGGGTAAGGTAAGGGAGAAAATAGATTCATGGTTCATAAAAAAATGCTAATACTTCAAGAACAAGTATGTGCCTAACCATAGTTATACCACTATGCACCAAGTTTCATGAGAATATCAAAATTATCATCACATAGGTAAGGATTATAAGGACATATTTAGAATTCTTGATGTATAAAAGATTCACTAAATATAAACACATAAGAGAGGCATGTAGTAAACTACACACAAGATCTTCAAAGTTATTTTTTAGCATCAAATACATAGACTTATGAGTATTCCCAAGGAAATGAAAAGAGTTCATAAATGAATTATAATAGCAAGTAACATTATAAATACTACATTTATCATATTTGTAAAAGCACACATAAATTCTTTAACACTATAATGCATTAAAAAAACATAGGAATTAGTGGACAACATCTATGAGGACAAAAACACCATTGAGAAAACTAGTAAGACTTACATTAATTTCAATAGAGTGTATTGTTACATGAAAATGTCAACCCATCTAAAATAATGTATATTAATATATAAATAAGGATGGTATTTTCCTCCTAGTAGCATGAGATTCCCATCCTTGGCCATGATGGCCTGAAGAGTTAGTCGTGACAACACTCAATAGAATATTCTTGCCATCCTCACAAAAATATTTTCTCTAGCCCACTAAGAGAAAGTGATAAAGGGTTGGGGGATAAATTTCCAATTTCTTAGGTCATGCCTCCTCAACTATTAGGGTAGCTACCACTAATTTTAATTCCTAATCTAGCTTTCTAAGATTTATAGGTGGCTCCCAAAATATTATCTCAGCCTGGACTAGCTACCATTAGTGGACTTGGAGTGGGGCATCCATGGAAATGTTTAATTCTAACACTTGCTTAATGATAGACATGGATTTGGTTTCCATCTAGAGAATCACTTTGACCCTAGCCTTGTTAGCTATCACCACCCTTTTTATCATGGTCAAAATGGGCCAATTGGACCTCAAATTCTTGTTTGTCCAATAGGGTGTCATCTAGGTGAAATAAGATAATGATGTTGACCTATTTGGAAGAGGTTAACATCTACCCCTTACACTTTTCCAAATGCTCAATCACTATCTAAACTACAACCATCCATTCCTTATTTAAATCCCTCATGTTCTTGGCATAATTCTGGTAAAGGTTTAAGCCTACTAGAAGTATGAGATCAAGATTAGGGAACATGGCTTTATGAATAACCACAATAATCCTTGTTCACTTACTATCCATGTAGGTTACTCTTTCCAAATATGCCTGAGTGCAATGGAGGTGATATTTTCTTGAGTATAGGGCCTTGGTCACCTTTTCAAGGAATAAAAATAATTATTCCAAAGCCTCTGTGACACTACCAATTATGTCTATTGTGAAATTGATCCTCTCTTGAAATATGTGGATGTGAACTTTCTCCTACATATATTACATAAATTTATCAATGATGTCATTAGTATATTAGAGCATTAAAACTGGGTCCTTGATTACTTTATATTATCTACTAGGTTCCCTCATTTTGGTAAGGCAAAAGAGATCTCACTTGATCTTATAGACCATAGGGTTCCCTTCCTTAGTGAATGTCTATGTGATCACCCTCTTTATACTCCCTGATGCTATGTCAAACTACCATGTATATTTGGGTCTCCATGATAAACCACCTCTAGTCTTTGTGATCTTGATGACTTGATGGGTTCGACCTAACTTGGTCCCCCAAATTTCCCCAAGGTATTGAAAAGTGGAATGAGAGGGATGGAAACAACTGAAGTAGAAGGTGAAGGTCTCAGGAGAGGAAGGAGAGATGAAGTGAAGTTAAATATGGAGGAAATAAGTGGAAAAAGTGGGGGCATGGGAGAAAAATGAGGGAGGAGTTTATATCCCCAAGGAAATAATTATAAACACCATTGGTCTTGGGTCATACTAACCTATGGATGAATGACACATAAGATCAAGGTGTTAAGCAAGAATGAGGATATCAATTGGTTAAATCCTAATCCTTTCCCCCTTATAATGATGGAAAAAGAGGACTTACGAACCATGGGAGGGTAATTTTGAATAGAGTGCTAAGAGGGAGTAAACAAAATTTGAATAAGGGGATGAAAAGAGTTATCTTTAACTTCTTCTTGGACTTCTTGCCTAGACTAGTTAAAGTTATAATTGTACTTAGAGTAGCTAAGGTGGAAATTAGAACTTGTAGAGCTTACAAAACCAGAGGAGTGACCAAAATGGTATCAAAGCTATGGGCACTTGAATTTTTCAAATATATGCACTTGTAATTGAAGTGGACATGATGGATAGGTAACCAAAGAATCCATTGAGGTGGCATCCAGGTGTCCCTTAGCATCATAAAACTAGGATCCACTAGGATATGCATGCCCCTTAGGACTTTAAAATAAATCTTCACTAAACCTAATATTGAAATGGATGATGGCCATATAAATGAGGTGCTTGGAGACCCAAGGGGCTTATGAAGACTCTGATGGGAAGAATATGTTGAGTGAGGGGAAGTTGGCAAGTTAGGATGTTAAATATTGTAGGATCTAGGAAAATTTGAGGAAATTGGGGTGTAGGTGCAATATGTAAAAGGGGAGGCCCCATTAGGGTAGATATGGTGGGAATGAGGAATCCTTGAGGTGCTCCCATGGGCTACTGAGGGATGGTTTTAATGGGGGGATGGATCTCTAGTGTCACCTATTATTGGTACCTTTCTCATCTCACCTAAGGGTTTCTATCAACATCAAAGTGTAGTACCTATACTACCTATATCGATGTAACTTGAAAACATGAGGCAACAACATTGGGGTGTAAATCAGGGGAGGCAGAGCCATTAGAGGTGAAGGTGGTGGGATCCATTGTATGATCATAATAGATATGCAGGGTCTAGTAATGTAAACTCTCCTTGTTGAGATAGTGTAGGGCTCAACGATGGTTGTGGTAGAGGTGGATGTATTTGAGGAGCCTATGGGAGTGATGCAAGTATCTCTTTGGAAACTCACCTAGATTGGTCCTTCTTCCATTTCTTATTATTCTTCACCCTGACCCATGCTAAAAATTCATTATCATCATTTAGGTTGATATTAATTTCAACATCCTTATGGGGCTCATGATGGTAAGTGATGTTGAGTTGGGCCTTGTGTTTCATCACATGGGTGTGGATAACCCTATGAGGATCTCCTTCTTTATGATCTACCCTTCCTAAGGTGTAGGAATTCTTATTAGTTTCCATATTCCATAGTGAATTCATATTCATGTTCTCATGGTGGTGAATGATGATTTGAAAGTCTCATCACATCTTCTATCAGTGATCAATTGAGAACCCCATAATTCCCTTGACCAATTGATGAGAAATTTATCACTTGATAAGGAGATCCAAGAATTGATAAGGTAAGATAAGAAGGGCCTACTAATTACACTCTACCCAAATGATTGTGTGATCTCTATAATACCAATAGGAACCTATGAGAAAGATTCCTCATCTCCTCATAAATTTATGGCATAGACTTATCATTGATGGCTTGGTAGACCACATGGTATAAGTTCTCTCAAATGTCTTAGATGTAATTTTGATAGTGGTAAGCATATAAATTATAGAATATTAAGTGAAATACATATGATATAAGCACCTAAGGTGGGAATGATGTTATTTTGAATTATTGGGTGGCATATATCATGTCTACAATGTAGGACAACATGTAGAAATCACCTCTAGTGTGAGCCTCAAAAATGTTATTAACAAGGTTGAAGTTGATCACAATTCACAGGATTGGGACCTCCTATCCTTTAAGGATGATACTAAACAAGGGCACACATATTATTTTTACATGCATGGTGTCATTGGATCTAAATAATTATTTTAGGAGGATCATATTAATATAAACCCATTTTCAAAAGAGGTGGATGGGTTAAGCATCAATGTCATCCTTATTAGTCTCTTGATCTCGGTCAATGACCCAAACCTTTAGAGCCTCATATATCTCATGTGTATTGGCCCATATGTCTAATATGATATGAGCATAGGTGATGGTGTAGTTTAGGAGTCTATAATATTGATTAAAATCATCCCCAAATATATATGCAATTATATTCATAGAGTTAGTTGAGTAGACCATTCCTTGAGCTTCCTACTGAATGTGCACCAAAGTTTGTAGTAGATTTTTTATGAGGTCCACATAAGGGGACACTTAAGGCTTGGTTGTATCTTTTTTAAATAATAATGTCCATAGGGATAAAATTTCATCAATGAACTTACTTTGATTTCATCATCATAGGTAAGTGCCTACACTTCTTCAATTGCCTTGAAGACCTTGTTTAAGTGTTTGAACTGCACTAGATTTGGAAAGGAAGTGGTATCCTAAAGTTTAGGCTCTAGCTTGGGGATATAAAATGATATGGATAAATATAAGAGTTTTTGGAAAACATAACATGAAATTTTGGGTCGAAGAGTAGCACTAAAAACTTGTTCGAGCATTGTGAAGAATTTTTATTAAGAATTAGGAGTGTTAATGGTAAACCTGATTAATTTGAGGATTTATAGAACTCCATGAAGATCTTGTGCATTAATTTACTTTGGTTTCCCACCTTTGATGAATTCAAATATGAGTTAGTTTCACAATCTAATCCATCATTCCTTGATATAAAATTAACTTGTGAATTTTTAAAATGGGATATTCATTTAGCTTTTATAATGGATATTAGATGTTTATGAGTTTTCCAATTAGATTCCAATTCCCTATATTAGTTAATGTTGAGGATATTTTAGGCACACACATACTATATCCCTATGTGTCACTTTTAGTACCCTCAAGTTTAGTTAGATGTTGTTTATTGATTAGGTACTTTATCTCTAGGTTATGCCAACTAAGCACATCTAGTATGTCATCCCTTTATCTCTTTGTGTAATAGAGTCAAATACATGTGATTTTCAAGGACATGTGGCATTCTATCTTTGGTTATTGGTTCTGATTGTACTTATTTGTTGGCTCAAATGGGATACTCTCAAACCTTTTTTGTTATCTTGTATAGAATTTACACGTGGTGGCTTATGGTTTTTTTGGTTATCCTAAGACTCCAATAATTTTGACACCCCCAGGAGATTAACACATTTAATGGGTTCCACATGGAAATTTATTATTTTTATGATGTACCCAAGATCTAACAATTTTGACACCCCTAAGCTATTGACAAGCATGATAGGTTCCACATGACACTTTCTCATTTATCAGCCTCTCTTGAGGCTCTGACAATTTTGACACCCATGGGAGACTAGTAAGTTTAACAGGTACGACATTATATTTTATCAATCACTAGGATCTCCTGAGGCTCTAAAAATTATAATACCCATGGGATACTAGTAAGTCTAATAGGTTTCATGTGTCATTTTCTCATTCATCAGGATCTCTCAAGCACTAACAATTTTGACACCATTAGGAGACTGACAAGTTTAACAAGTTCAACATGGTGTTTTCTCATTCATTAGTATCTCCTATAATATTTTTGAAAAGAGACTAAGTCAAATGGAGGACCATGTAATTAATTAAAACCTTACTTTCTTATCATTGAAGCTTCATGAAATACCAAGTAGGACTCTGGGATTTTATCATCCTAAGAAATCCTGAATACTATTAACTTTGTGAAATAATAAAGTTAGTGAAAATATTTTAAGCATGAGGAATCTTTCATTTTGTGACATAAAAAGAAAAATTTTTAGTAACATAGGAAACAAAAGAATATTCAAGGATACTATTCATTTCAAATAAATGTTACAAAACACTCAATAGATTGAGGTAAAATAGGGGTTGAAGGATTCACATAATTCAAGACCAAGGGTGAAAAGATCAAAGCTCCAAGAGACTTTTGAGTTGTGAATTTTTAGATGGGTCCCCCTGTTTCATATAAATTTTCACTTTAATTTCTAGGGAAGAGAGTAAAAAAACTCAATACAGGTGTGGATGAAAAACTTATTTGTTTGTCAATGCATTGAATCCAAATGATTGTGAGAGCTACTCTATGGCTTGGGAGGAAGACCTATGGATAAAAAAGCAATAGAGAAAAATTGTATGTTAGACAGATAGTTGGGTGGATTTCCTAGTGATAGCTTCTTTAGGGGCTATCAATCCACATGTTTTAAATAGTCAAGTTCATAAAATTAGAAAGAAGGTACTTGCATCAATAATCAAAAGATACTCAAATTAAACATAAGAATGCTTGCTAATAAAATAGATTATAAATGATCAAATTAGTGATAAACTAATTAACACTAGTGTTAGAGGGTTGCAGTATACTTCAAAAAATTTGAAAGGGGTCTGTGAATGGTCAGGAACATGAAAAATTAGGTTTGGTTGGGGGTAAATGGGTAAAAATAGCTTGATAGTTTTTACTACCATAGGTGACCATTTATGGTTGGGGTGACCATCGATATTTGGTGTGACCATCGGTAATTGAGCAGACTAGCAGTGGTTGTGTCAACCATTAGCAATTACTATGTAAGTTCTAGGATGACAAATTACTGAATGATAGGATCTAAAAGATAGGTTTTGGGAGATGAGAAAGGGATGGACTAATTATGAAATGGAAATAAAACATGTGAATATTGACAAATGATTACTTATCTTACCAAAATTTGATTGGGTGAATGGTTGAAGTAGTTAGTCTATTGGTGGAATCTAGTTTGATTCTGATAGAGTAATGGTACCTAAGAGCTTGGTTGAGAGGTGATGATAAGTTGGATCTCAATAAGATGGTTGATAATGCTTAATAATGCTAATGACACTAATTGACCTACAAAAGAAAAATCTTAAATCCCTGAGATCTTGATAGTTATTGTCATTCGATTTGACCTCTCAGGGCTCTCTCTCTTATAAGCACAAGCAAGAGGTGGAAGTGAAGGTGTAACTAGGCCATCTAAATATAACTCATCCATGCAAAGGCTCACAATCAAAATTAAACAAGTTATATTTAGAAAAGTAATGTAGGTGGTTTCATTTTATTTGTTAAGAAGGTGGACCCTAACTGTCGATGGTAAGGTTTTCCCATGGTGATCGTCAATGGTCACCCTAACTGTCAATAGTTAGGTTCCAAAAGAAAGAGGTCTTGAAGACAAGGCTATATCAGTTTTTGAAACTAATTGTAGATGAGCTTGGTTAGGCTAGATTGGTCTCAAAAGGGTCCTTGATAGGTCTAAGGGGATTTTTGACATTCAAAATTATAGGTGTGTAGATTTTTAGTTTCTATATTTTGCCCTTTTTTATTATGTGACTTGTGTGAATGAGCTACAAAATAAAAATAGAGTATAGGTAAGGGTCTAATTACCCCAAGAATAAGAGGAGGTATTCATCCTCAAACTAAGAGTTAATGAGGTGAAACTAAAATAGGTACAAGTTTGATAAGTGGTATATGGTTAGTCATGAGGTGGTGACATGAGGTTGAGCATTTGAAACACAAACTTGTGCACAAAGTGTGACCAAAAATTATGATAGCAAAGATCACACAAATACTAAAATTGATAATGTAAGTAAAACTAAGGGTTGGTGCTAAGAATTACAAGTGACAAGTGAACCATGTGACTACCTATAGGTGTGGTGGTTGTCAACACTCTTAAATGCAAGTCTCTTAAGTGATTTTTATGTTTTTGGTGGGTATCTAAGGTAGGAAGTGCTCTTGGGGAAAACATAAATGGGTCATATGTCATGGGTATCTGAGGTAGGAATTGCTCTTGATGAGACATAAGTAGGTTGGGTATGAGTGAGGTGGTGCAAAAAGGATCAACATGGCAATGTTGTCATTATAATCAAAAGACCAAGCAAAAAGTGTCACAAAATTACATTCCAAATGGGCCAAAATAAACCAATGATGAGATGACAAGGTGGGTGGGTGAAGAACATGTCAAAAATTAAGTAAAACCTAGTGTAATTGTGTGAGGAATGGGTAGTGTTTAGGTGGCAGTGGAAAATGGTCCTTCTTGATTATTAACAGTTAGGGGAAACCCTAAAAATCTACAATGTCAAAATTAAAAAAAAAAAAAAACTTACTTTTACCATTTATAACTTAGGTGAGTTTGATTGTGGGCTCTAGTGATTTTTGTATATATCAGGAAAGGTGATTGCTAAGGTGGTTACTGCCTAATGGTTGGAGGTGCATGGATTGATTACATGGGGTTGAGATGCAGGGAGTATGAGGACATGGGTGGCTAGCTGTTCATGGGCTCTGACCATGGTAGAGGTTGAGGAATGAGGTAGGGGGTGCCTTGAATTTGGTAAAATAGGTTGTCATTATTTGTTTTAGTATTTAGATAGGTAGGCTAGGCTATTATTGGGAATGTTTTGGGTATGTTATGCCTTGTGTAGGATGTTGAGGGTTTTGGCAGAAAATATGTGGGTAAAGTAAAAAATAAAGAGGTGAGGGAGGTAATTTGGGGTGGGTAGGTAGAGATTTAAGTGTTTAGGAAGTTTTATTATATGTTGTGGTATTTTTTGTGGTTCTGAGGGTTTAGGTATTCCAACCATGAAATACCCATAGCGACCATTGATGGTTAGGTCTAAACATCAATGGTTGGCACCTTAAGAAATAGGGGTCTCTGACCATCGATAGTCAGTATGACCTCTAGTAGTTGGGAAGGATAGGCTAGGTTTTAGGGTAATGGGTAATGTTTTAGCTTAAGGGTAAGGGTAATGGGTTAGGTTATGGTTAATCAAGGTTACTAAGGGGAAATGTAGTAACATGGGATAGATAGATGGGAGTGGTAGGGGAATAGGTTAAGTGTCAATAAACTAGGGTAGATGAGACCAATGTCAATAATTGAGCCAAGTTGTTGATATAATGTAGGCTAGGGAGTAGATTCAAATACATGACCTCATGTCTAGTATCTTCCCCAAGCTTCATGAGGGGATGACTATAAAGGACTAGGCGTATATGGAGGAGGTAGGGCTAGGGTTGATGAGGCACTAGTAGCATGTTCCCAAAGATGCATCCATGATCATAACACTCATCAAGATATGGGATCCTAATATGAACACCTTCTTGCTATCGACTGGGGAGATGACTATTCTCCTTGAGGACATACATAAGATGACTCAACTCCCACTACATGGCCATGTGATATATTAGATCGAGTAAGAGGAGCGAGATGGTTTTATTGAGTATTTATATGAGGATAAGGGTGATCAAGTTTGATGGCATGTTGGGGATTCAACTACTTAACATTATATGAGAGAGCTCTAGAGGAGAGGAGATTCATGACGATGCTCATGATTATGGTGATGTGTTTTGGGCTCCTAAATTTTATTAGTGAGAGGTTTCCTTATGTGTTATTGGGTGTATTTATGGAATTACTACTTGGTAAGACTATGTTTGGTTGGGTCCTAATTTTGCATATATAGATCTATAGGGAGTTGTGGGGGTTTAGGCACCATAAGAGGTACATCATCAACATTGGTCTAATTCTCCATTACTAGGCTTGTAAGCATATTTAGGTTTTGAGACCCTTAGGATTGTTGTGGGAAAGGTACACACAAATTGAGCTACCCATTAGTTTTATGAGATGGATGGATGATTTAGTTGCGTCAGGTATAGGAGGTGGTGCTCATGATATTGAGTGGTTTAGGGGTGTACTAGGTGCATTAGTAGCTAGGGACATCATCTAGAGGCCATATATATAGTTTCTAATATGGCCAAGTGACAAGAGGTAGACCCTTGTAATTTGGAGTTATAGGTGGATAGTGAGTAGATGAGAGGGTGAGGTTGAGTTGATTATATTTAATAGGGTGCATTTATATTTTGTCTTGATATAGGGTGTCCTAGATCCATTTCCCTGATATAGGAGGTAGGATTTAGAGGGTCAATTACCAGTGCCCTAGCCTACTCTAATAGTTTTGGATGGTAGTTTTGAGGAATTTCCTATTAGGGTTTCTATAGATGATGTTGGGTATGTAGATGGTAATATGGCTTAGTACCAATCAATATTTGTATCTATATATGTTGGTGGGGATGATGGGGGCATGATGTTGATAGTTGTAGATCTTGCAAGCCATGATGGATAGGCAAGGGCAACATTGGTTGTAGCCCATGCATAGGTATTAAAAAGACGTGTGGCCATGTTATAGGGTTATATTTTTGTGTTTCAAGGTCAACTTGTCACTATTATATGTGAGAGGGATCAAGCATAAGCACCCCTTAGGATAGTCATGTAGGAGAGGGACCTATTGAGATATAGGGCTAGAGTAACTATAGTGGTAGTAGGAGGGCCACCAAAGATAGTTTCATGGGTATGATACCTAGCAACTATGGAGGAGTTTTGATATTATGAGGTGATGGTGTTATATTAGTTTCCCTAGGCTATGAGATATGCAAAGTATAGAGTTAGTTTGGTCAATGGGCCATCGATAGCCACTCCAAGATAGTGGGTTGCTATAGTTGGTTAGGCTAGGGTCCTAAGGGGATCTCCACTAGGTATAGGTGTAGGTATAGGTATATATGGGGCCAGTGATAGTGGTTCCCTATGACCATGTTTAGATATGCTTTGATAGATGCATATTATTTTGATACCGATTTGCATACTGATATAGTGAGATGTATATGTTTTTGAGAGATGACTAATACATTTTTATATGTATTATTTATAATGAATTGATGTATATGGTGTATGAACTATGATTTTATATATGATGCATGCTTATGGTTCATTATTTTCATGTTTTATGGTTTTTGATCTATAATTGCTTGCATATGCTTTATTAGATGTTTGACCTAGGATTTAGGCATGTGATGCTAGAAAAATAATTATGATGCTTTGATTTTGTTCATGGATGTGATAGGATGAGTTAATGATGTATGTATGTCATATGATAATTTAATGGCTTTGTTTATGGTTGTGTGATGTATTTGGCATGAATTGATGTTATAAGATGAGTTGTGTTAATGTTATGGTAGATGGATGGACTGGTATATGTTATGGTTCATGATGGTTTGCTCATTAATTTTGTGTGTTTATGATGGTGAATAGTGTAATTAGTGTTGTTTATGACATGATATATTCTCATGTGATGTTATAATTGTTGATGGATAGGATGATGTTGATGATATGATGTGATATGTTTTCACTATGTCTTGATTATAGGTAGAGAGATGGTGTAGTTTGTGGACATGGTTCATGATTTTTATAATTTTAATATGATGTTTTTTATTGATGATCATGGAGATAAAATATGAGTATGGGAATATAATGAAAATAAATAAAGTAAGTGGATAACAAACTAAATGTTTAGGAAAGTGATAAGAATCATGAGAGGTATGTCTACATGGACTAACAAAAGATAAAAAAGGAACACGATGCATTTTCATTGACAAAGACTAAAATGAAACACAAAATTGGATTGGCTTAATGAAAATAATCCTTTCAAATGCTTCACATTAGCATGCTTAGGTTGATAAATAGGTATCTTGATAACATTATGTCAAGTAAGCTCATAGTCTTGTGCATATGATATGTGGAGGGAGAATGGGTGAAATTGGAACCTTTTGTGAGAGTAGCATGCCTCTTATGTAGGCTTCTAAATAGGTAGTATAAACAAGTCTATGCTCATACATAAAGTGTAGACTGATCGATGAGGTAAGTCTATCGAAGAGAGCCGATTGTGGCCTTCCAAGATTATTGATTTTATGCGAGTTGATTGCTGATTTCTCATTACTTTTGCTTTTACTTAGGGGTCTTTACTATTTTTTAATTTGCTTTAGGGTTTGGGAAGTGTATCAATATGGGAATCTTCCAAGAAATTGTTAGCTTTGACAAATGCCTCACTCAGCCATCCTTTGAGGAAGTGATCCGAGTTTATATGCTAAGTTCAAATGCTTTTGATAGTTGTCCTTCAAGGGCGTAGTCCACCTTACATTTTGTAATTTCATCTAAGTTTTAAATAACTCTCCTTTAAGGGAGTAGTCTGTGCATGTTAAAAATGACCCATGACATGCTTTTAACTATCTTGATATTGATTTTTTATTTTTTATTTTTGCTTGACATAAACTTGCTTATACATGCTCAAGGGGTTATCTTTATGGAAGCAAAACTAAGGGTACAAGAAGGTTTAGTAGGTGAAAAGAGAATAGGTGATAATGACCATGGGAAATTTTCCTAAAGAGGGATAAAAATTACCATCATAATCATGCCATGGGTAGATCCATGATACCCATAGTTTAGGATTAGGCCATGAATGTGATAGATAATCACATGATTTAGTCATAGTTAGTTGTCCCTAAAAAGAGGGAGATGAATGTGGGTGCAGGGGATGAGCTTGAGTTAGATAAATGATGAGTGTGATCCTTATTTAACAATAGAAGGGATGTAGATGTGAAGCATTGAGAGCTTCAAGATCTGGTTTCCCTTTGAGAGAGGATAAATGATAAGCTCTTAATCCATATTTATCAGTTATGATATAGGGTTTAATCCAATTGAAAGCAAATTTTCCCTTTTTTATTTTCTCCATATTAGTTACATGTTGATTTTACTTGAGAACAAGATCTCCAATATTGAATTCCTAGACTTACAGGTGTTTGTTATAGGCATGCATGATTCATTCTTGATAGACATGGAGATTGGAAAGAGTGGTCAAATGATGCTCATCAAGTATCTCAAGTTGTGCTAAACATTCTTGACGATAATCATCTTCTAAAATAAGGTCATGAAAATATATTTAAAGAGAAGGTATTTGGATTTCAAGAGGCAATATAGCCTTAGATCCAAATATAAAATAAAAAGGTGTAGCACCTGTAGGGGTTTGAATGCTAGTACAATATGCCCATAAGGCAAAAAGGATGTGCAAGTGCCAATCCCAACTTAAGGCATTGACCATTTTGATAAGCATATTGTTAAGAGTTTTATTAGAGGCTTTTACTTCTCCATTTATTTGTGGGAGATAAGGGAATGAAAATCTAATTCTTACACTGGTGGATGCCATTGGCTTGATTGACCATAAGTTGGGAGTCACCAAAGATGTTGATAGTTCTGACTCCCAAGACTAATATGGTTTGGAGACCTATTATGAGGGATTCATATTTGGCCAAATTATTGGTACATTCAAGTTCAAGTTTAAAAGATAAAGGAAGTGGTTCACTGATAAGGGGGATAAGGATGATAATAGCTCCCCCACCATGCTAACATTTGGAACCATTAAAGAACATGGTTACGTGATTGGTGAAATCTACTTAGGATAGGTTTGTGATGGAATCATTTGGAAATTTAAGAGGAGGTTGGTTTCTTGGTAGGGGTGCTTTGACCAACTAGTCAATAATGACTTAGCTCTTAATTGACTTCTACTATAGGAATTCAAGGTCAAACTCAGCTAGAAACATGATCCACTTGCCCATATGCTAGTTTTGGTATTATTTAGAGTATAAGTACTTGAGTGGGTCAGTATTAGTTTTGAAGAAGGTTTTTTGGTTAAGGGGATAGTGGCAAAGTTTGGTGGCCATAAAGACTAGGGCTATGCAAAGTTTTTTGGTATGTGTATACTAAGTTTTGTAGTCTACAAGGGTACAAATTATGTAATATATGGCTTGATCTTTGTGTTTTTATCTTGATGGGAAAGTATTACCCTTAGGTAATGGTCAGTGGTAGAGATGTATAAGTAGAAAGGTTTCTCATCCTAAGGAGGTGTGAGGATAGGTGGAGATATAAGGTACTCTTTGAGTGCATCAAATGCTTTTTGAAAATCAACATTCCACTTAAAAGAGATGTCCTTTTTCAAGAGGTGATGGAAGGGTTGACACTGATTTGAGAGATGAGAAATGAAGTGGTAAATGGATTGGAGCTTCACCTATAAACTATAGAGTTGCTTAATATTAATCAAGGGGAGCATCTTAAGGATGGATTTGATTTTGGCCAAATCAACCTTGATTCCTTGAAGGGAAATGATGAATCCAAGGAGTTTGCCTGAAAAAACCCCAAAAATACATTTCTTGGGATTTAGGTGGACATGGTAATGGATAAGCCTCTCAAAGATAATGTTGAGAATGGCTAAGTGATCCTTGTAGAGTGGGGATTTTCTAAGGAGGTCATACACATAGTCCTCGATGATTGTGTGGATAAGGTCATGGAGGATGTAAATCATATCATGTTGGTAGGTTACACTAGTTTTTTTAAGACTGAAGGGCATGACCTTATAACATAAGGTCCCCCATGAGGTGATAAAGGTAGTTTTGTGCTAATCTTCAAGGGCAATCAAAATTTGATTATAACCTAAGAAATCATCCATGAGAGGTAGCATCTCATGGACTACTGTAAGATCAAAAATTTGATCAATGATAGATAGAGGAAAGTCATCCTTTGGGAAGGTAAGGTTGAGGTCACAAAAGTCCACATAGATACATAGTCCCCTATGGATTTTATGATAGGCATGATATTTCAATCCCATTGGGGATAATCAATGGGTTGGATGAAGTCAATAGAGAGGAGGTATTGAAGTTCTTATTTGACAAGAAGGGCCATGTGAGGATGCATTCATCAAAGTTTTTGTCTGATATGCTTTGTGTTATGATTGGTTACAATGTTATGGGTAGAAATGGTTGTGTCAATACTAGGCATGTTAGAATATGACCAGACAAATATAATACTATGGTCCTGGAGGAAGGTAGAGAAGTCTTGAAGTTCTTGAGGAGTGGGAGATTGGCTCTATTTGATGATATGAAGGTTTTTCAAAGTACCTATGTCAATATCTATAGTGGATTCATTTAACATGGTTGAGGTTTAGGGAGGTAAGGATTTGTGGATAGAGGAATCAGGTACACCAAGGTAGGTAAGAATAGAATCATCATACTAGTACTAAAATGTGTTATTGGTAGGACATTCCTCTCCCACCAGTTTAGGATAGATCAAAGGGATGGATATGGGTGACCCATCATTTTGATAAGTTAGGGGGTAGAGGGTAGTCATATTAACAAAAACAAAGTTAGGTGGGATGATGTCATCATCCTCACACTCAAGAGGAGGGGGTGTTGGTGAGGAAGGGGTTTCTTCTTCAACAATGGTAGTGGTAGTTTGGTTGGATTTCTTCTTATTAGGTATAATGAAGCCAAGGTTGTGATTCTCATGAGGCTTTTGGGTCTCAGTCAAGATCAATGTGTGTGGTCTATTCTTGTATCACCCTAAGCTAAATATTTTTTAGGCACACTTGTAGAGGTATACATTGGTGAATTTGGGTTGTCTAAGTAAGAGAATGTAGAGGTGAATAGTTGAGGCAAAGAGGGGATGGTAGCAGTGTTAAGGGGCTTATCAATTCCACCATAGATAAAGTGGGTTTGATAGCTCAGAGGTCCCAAGTGGGTAATGGCTCTAATGTTAGAATCTTAACCTAGTTGATGGTTGAGTTTTTTATACTTTTGGGGAGTATGGAAAGAGTTGAGGGTAAGTATATGGTATTCTCTAAGGGTAAGGCATTGGAAGGTATATTCTAAGGGACCAGTGGTGGGTATTTGGTTTGTGGGAATATATGAACTAGTAGATACCTTCATGGAAGGAGAATTAATGGTTTCATTTTCCATGATTAAGGGCTTGGTGATGGATGTTTTAATTGGTTTGGTTAGAGGTAGGAGGACATCATTAGGTCAGTAGGTCATGTTTCATGATACAAAAAGACTCAATTTATATTATATGGTAATAACCTAACCTTCTTTCTTGAAATTGACACAATAGTGGAGGTTAGAAGGTATGTAACCCATAGCTCAGATCCAAGGTTTGCCTAAAAGAACATTATACTAAAATTCAACTTTGACCACATAGAAAATTTTGGGGAGCATGCATGGTCTAAGACAAATGTGAAGGACAACTATTCCCAAGGTAGTGGTCTTGGTGTCATTAAAGGAGTGAAGCATATCTAAAGTTTAATAAATGACATTGTCTTGTGATTTGAGTTAGTCATAGCCATGGGAGGAGATGATGTTGATGATGGCTCCCACATCAATCATAACCCATTTGATGTGGGTTTGGTTGATGTGGGTAGTAATAAAGAAAGGAAGATCTAGATATTCAAGGTGGATAAAAGGTATCTTTGAGTCTTTGAATGTAATAAGGGTGGAGAGTTGGAGGGCATGTATGAAGGCCTTTATACGTGGGAGTTACATGGTCTGACCTCAATTGCTTACATAGCCTCAATCATGGCCTGATGATGGTGGGGTGAGGTGGAAATGAGCTCATAGTCTCATCTTAGCTAGAGCTTGGTGAAGTTGCTTAAGGATGACCCTTATGATGGAGTCAAAGGGGTTAGCCTTAGAGGTGCCGAAGATGGTAACTTTGGGCTTACCTAAAGGTGTAGAGGTTTGGGTCTAGTTTAGTTTAGGATGAGTTGGTGAGTATGTCCATGGAATGGACACTTTAGTCATCCCTTTATCCTTTTGTTGTGATTTCATGACCACATTAATGGTATGGATAGAGGGGAAATGTGTGATGGGAGGTTGGGTAGATTCTCTATCACTCTGAGGTGAGAGTGGAGGATTAGGAATGTGTTGGTGAATGGATGTTGGGTGAATTGGTAGAGGAATAAATGAAAGTTCATCTAGTTAAAGATCATCCTCACTATAGATTTAATGGATAATGACCTAGAGAGCTTTGTAATTCTCTATGTCATGCCTAGGTGTCCTATGATAGGAGTAGATTTGACATTCATTGTACTAGGCTAGCTTTGAACCAAGAGGATTGAATGTTTTGATAAGAGGTAATGTGAGGTAGGAGGTCTGCAATAATATTTGAAGTATGGTCATATAAAATTGGCTAGATGTGGAAAAGGTTTATGAATTTTGGTTTTGGTTATAAGATGGGTGTGTGTGTGGCAATAAGTTTGGTGAGAGATGGTCTGGGTAAGGTGGTGCTTCTAGTTGATGGTTTTGGTTTGGGTATGCTAGTGGTTGGGGTGTTCAAGTTTGATGGTCTATATTTTAGTAATCCAAGAAGGATCAGTGCATCAGACAATAAGTGGGATGGTGTAACCAATAGCAATGGATGACATATGTTAAAAGGAGGTTGTTTTTTAGACATAGTGAAAGGGCGAGGCCCTAAAATAGAGGGTAAGGTAGAGGGAGGTAGAATCTTAGTCATGCAGCTTTTCAATGGTTTCTTCCCCTTGGTTGGTGTGGGTCAAGGCTTGTGTATAGGCTTGGGTGAAGTTAATTCCAATTTTAAGGATTGGTAAACCAAACTCCAAGTTTTGAAATGTTTGGTTGGTGATGTGGTAGTTAGAAAGGTGGTTGTTTTGGTTAACTAAGAAGGTGAGGGGCTAGTATAAGTTTTGATTGGTTTGATAGGTGGTGGAAAAATGATGGATTGGTTGGTTAGATGTATGTTAGAAGGTTCAAGCTTGTTTGATGTGAAGGAGTCCTATGTGTTGCCAAAAAGTGGCTTGATCTATGTCTAGTTTTGTGACCATACCTAACTTTTGAACAAGTTTAGAAAAAGGTCTATATACTAGTAACATCTCCTAGGTAGTAGGTGTCAAGGATACACCTATGGGTTGAGGATGAGGGTTGATAGCCTTATCTATTTCCTCAATTAAGGGAGGTAAGTTTACACTAGGTGGTTGCTCCATGAGGGGTGCTTGTGAAAAATTTGCTTCCCTAAGCACAATGTCCATAGTTTTGGTTTGATCATGGTTAGGGGAGATAGTGGGTTAGGAGTGGTCGTTTGTGTGGGTAGGATATTCAAATGGGTGCTTGATGATTCCAAAGCCTCTATGAGTGTAGCCAAGGAGAAAGGAACCTCCTCAGTTTATGCTTCCAAAGGAAAGGAAGGTGACTCCACCACTTTGATAGGTGAAATGGGAGAGAAATAGGTAGGTTGGATGATAGGTTCCCCATTGACAAGCATGTCAAGGACCATATTGATCATGTGGGCATCATGAGAATATTTAGCTTGTGTGTCTTTAGTTTTGGTATGGGCATGGTTAGGAAAAGGATTCCTAAATATGTCAAGAACTTGATTTTTAATGGCATTAGGATTATCCAACATGAGTTCCCCCTTGTTGATAAGACTTTGAATAGCATTATTGAAAGTGTTACATCAACTGATGTCATGTCTAATTACCCAATGAAAAGCACAAAGGTTATTCTCATTGTACCAAGTAAGTTTTAGATGAGAAGAATCAAACTGTTGGGAAGGTTTGATGGGCAGACGTTTTATAAAGTTAGATTTTAGTAGCTTCCTCAAAACTAAGGCATAAGATTATCCAAGTGGAGTGAACTATTTCTAGTTTCTTCAATTTGGGTTCCTTATGTTTTGGTTTGAGGTAATGGAAGAGATTTATTGGTTAACATTGGGTGGAAGAGTAGTTTTATAGATAACAACATTTGTGGTTCCCTCGCTCTTGGTTATGATATTGATTTGGTTGCTTGGTTTAGAGGAAGAGGTTTCATTAGTCTTAAAGGTAGAGTTATTGTTTCATAACTTCAATTTGCCCTCATCTATGGCTCAATTTTCTAGATTACATGCCATGGTAAAAGCTTCATCAAAAGTTTTGAAGCTTTGGACATGCAATGTAGAAGATATATGTTTGGCATAGGCTTGAGAAAAAATATCTATAAGTTCAGGTTAAGGAAAGGAAAATGAAAGCTAATTAATTAATCTTCTCTAACGGGTGACAAAATTGGAAATGGACTCATCATTGAATTACCTAATGGAATAGAGGTTAGTGATAGAGACCTTTTTAGAAATGTTAATGGAAAAGTGATCTAAAAAGACCTGTGCTAGTTGGGTGAAGAAAAATATGGAATGCTTAGTGATGACACTATACCAGTCAAGTGTTAGGCCAAATAGGGATATGGGGAAGGTTCAAAGGAGAAGGGGATCATCATAAGAAATAATGTAACATTCATGTCTAAAATCCCTAAGGTGTTGTTGGAGGTCCTCCTTGCTTTGAAATTTAGTAAATTTTGGAAGTTCCCATTGAGGAGGGTAAGGTTTGATGGGATATAAGGATCAATAGATTTGTTACAAATCTGATCATAGGATAGGATGTTATGGGCCCCTAAAATGGATGACTCAAGGTTGGTCATCTTGTCCACGAGAGTTTTTATTAGGCTAGTCTGAGGTGGTGAACCAAAAGGATTTTAAGGTTGATATTGTGGATGAGGTTGATCAACATATTGGTAATTATTTGGTGGTTGGAAGGATGCCACATATTAGAATGTGTATGCTAGAGGTTGAGTAGGGTAGGTGGATGATGGTGGTTGGGTAGTGGGTACATATCTTTGGGGGTTAGGGATGTATCCTAGATTGGGTGCAATGGGTACCTATTGAAGGATTCCTATGGATTGGGCATGAATGGTAGTTGGGATAGTGAAAAGAGGGGATGTAGTTACCTTCATGATAGTAAGTAATGAAATAGAAAGGATAGATACCCCCAAGCTTGGTAAAGGGGTATTGACCAATGGGTTGGGTTTGACAGAGGGAAGGTTGGTAGTGCTGATGTTGGGTGCTCCAGCAACAAGTGGAGTGTGATGTGTTAATGGTTGGGTTGCCCCCAAGGTGGAAGAGTCATTGGTAGGGGCAGAAGTTGTAAGGGTAGCAATTGGTTAGATAGGTTGGTTTTTGGCTGGGGCATCAAAGGGTTTAATAGATGAAGATGCTTAGGTAGTCAAAGGTTGGGTGGTGACCAAGGTGACCAGAAAACCCCTCATAAGGTAGGATGGCATGTCATAAGGAGTATATTGAGGTGGAGTTTGAACTAAGGTATGGTGAGGGGAGGTGTTAAGGTAGTGTTGAAGGGAAACTAGATTATTATTTAAAAAATGGAAAAGTATATATATCCTTGGGGAAATACCCAAGGAAAATTAAGGATTCTTAATGGATGTGGTGAGTCTTCTACCTTAGAGATGCATTCTATAGATGATGAGGTAGAAGAGGTTGGTTTGAGTGACATGTTCTATTTTACTAGGTATCTTTATTGCTAGAAAGTGAGAACCATACAAGAAAGGGGGAAGGAAGACAAGAACAAACTCACCACTCAAATAAGAAGAAGACAAGAAAATGATCAAGGTAATCAAGACACACACTACAAAGTATGTTTAATCCTAGAGGTTAGTTTTGATCTCACTTTTCACTTATGCCTTAGTTTATGAGAATGTGTGATAGAAGTTAAATTGTAGATCAGGTAATATAGCAGTATTTATGGTTGGTTTCAAGCTATTAAGGTGCTCAAAAGAATCTATATTGGAATAAATATGTGGCTTAGTATTGGATTTTACCCCCTCACTTCACAATCCTACATTGATAAGAGTGTTTGGTGTTTAGCTAATATATATTAATATCTAGAGTTTATACTCAACCAGAGAGTTGAGTTGGTTCTCCCCTTGGTAATGACTTCTAAGTAGGATCATCGAGAATGGGTAAGGTGACCACTAGGCGATGAAATCCTAGTTGAGCCTTGTCTCAAATTATTTTGATGTTTGATTGATGAAAGTGGTTTGGCTAGTGTGTGCAAAAAAAGTGGCGATATGATAAGAGTATTGTGATTTAATCCAAAGTGAACTAATGTTAAAATCAAGTAATGGATGTAATTGATTTTAATCCCAAAATAAATTTTAGTTTCAATTATGAGCACAGATAGAGAGAAGATCATACAAATGCAAATAAAACATGAGTAAAGACTATAGGTCACATTGGGCATGCTAGAATGTTTCATGTAAAATTTCACTTTAAGTTCTAGGGAAGAGAAAATAAAAACAATATAGGTGTGGTTGAAGTAGCTAGTTTGTTGATGGAATCTGGCTTGATTCTAATAGATCAATGGTACCTAAGAACTTGGTAGAGAATTAATGATAAGTTAGCTCTCAATAAGATGGCTAATAATGTTTGATAACACTAATGGCATTGATTGACCTACAAAACAAAAATCCTAAATCCTTGAGCTCCTGAAAGTTATTTTCAATCAATTTGACCTCACAAGCCTCTCTCTCTCTTAAAGGCACAAGCAAGAGGTGGAAGTGAAGGTGTAACTAGGCCATCTAAATATAACTCATCTATGAAAAGGTTCATAACTTGAATCAGACAAGTTATTTTTAGAAAATCAATGTGGGTGGTTTCATTTTCTTTGTTAAGGAGGTGGACCCCAATAGTCAATGGTTAGGGTTTCCCATGGTGACCGTTGACGGTCACCCTAGCTATTGATGATTAGGTTTCAAAGGAAAGAGGTCCTGAAGGCTAGGGTGAGTTAGTTTGTGAAACTAACTGTGGATGAGATTCATTAAGCTATATTGGTATATATTGGTCTCAAGATGGTCCTTGATAGATCCAAGGGGATTTTTAACATTCAAAATTGTAGCTGTACATATTTTTTGTGTCTACATTTTTGCACTATTAAGTTTTGGATTTTCATAAATTTTAGGTGAAGTGAGGGGGTAGGCCCCAATACCAAGCCATGTATTGATTCCAATACTAATTATTTTTATCACATAAATAATCTAAAACCAATCATAGACTACTTCTATTATACCTGATCTACAAGCCAACTTCTATCACACATTCTCATAAACTAAAGGATAATTGAAAAGTGAGATCAAAGTTAACCTCTAGGATTAAACATACTTTGTAGTTTGTGTCTTTATTTCCTTTATTATTTTCTTTTCTTCTTATTTTTGGAGTTGTGAGTTTTTTCTTATCTTCTCTCCCCCTTTCTTGTATGGTTCTCACTCACCAGTAGTGAAGAGACCTAGTAGAATAGAAACGATCACTCAAACCAACCGCTTCTACCTCTTCATTTATAGATTATATCTCTAAAGTAGAAGACTCACCTCATCCATTGGGAATCCATACTTTTCCTTGGGTATTTCCCTAATGAAAAATGGACTTTTCCACTTTTTTGGATAATAATCTATTTTCCCTTCAACACTACCTTAACACCTCCCCTCACTATGCCCCAGCTCCAACTCCACCTTAGGACTCCTTATGGCATGTCATCCCACCTTATGAGGGGTGTTCCTATCACTTTGGTCACCACCCAATCTTTTACTACCTAGGCATCTTCATCTAATAACCCCTTTGAGGGGTGTTCTTATCACTGTGGTCACCACCCAACCTTTTACCATACCTAAAAACCAACCACTACCCTTACACCTTTCACCCCTATCAATGACTCCTCTACCTTGGGGGAAACCAACTAGGAAACCCAACCATTAACCCATCACACTCCACTTTTTACCTGAGCACCCACCATCAGTACTACCAACATTCCTTCTATCAAATTGAACCCATTAGTCAATACCCCTTTACCAAGATTAGGGGTATCTATCCCTTCTAATTTATTGCCTACTAGCATGAAGGTCACGAGCTCCTCTCTTATTACCAACCCAATCATCGTTCATGCCCAATCCATAGGAATCCCTCAATAGGTACCCATTGTACCCAATCTAGGATACATCTTTAACCCTTAAGGATATGTATTGACTACCCAACCACCATCATCCACCTACCCTACCCAACCTCTAGCATCTACATTCTAATATGTGGCAGCCTCTCAACCACTAAATAATTACCAATATGTTGCCCAACCTCAACCATAATATTAACCTTACAATCCTTTTGGTACACCACCTCAAACTAACCTAATGAAAATGCTCATGAATAAGATGACCAACCTTGAGTCATCCTTTTCAAGGGCTCATGACATCCTATCCTATGATCAAATTTGTAATGAACCTATTCATCCTTTTATCCCTATCAGACCTTACTCTCTTCAATGGGAGCTTCCAAAATTTATTAAATTTCAAAGTGAGGAGGACCCACAACAACAACTTAGGGATTTCAAACATGCATGTTACATAATTTATTATGATTATGCCATTCTCCTTTGAACCTTCCCCATATCCCTATCCATCTTGACACTTGACTAGTATAGTGCCATCACCAAGCATTTCATCTTTTCCTTCACTCAACTAGCACATGTCTTCTTAGATCACTTTTCCATTAACATTTCCAAAAATTTCTCTATCATCAACCTCTATTCCATTAGGAAATTCGATGATGAGTCTATTGTTCATTTCATCACTCATTGGAGAAGATTGGTTAATTATATTTCATTTTCCTTGCCTAAACCTGAACTTGTAGAGCTTTTTTCTTGAGCTTGTGCCAAACATATATCTTCTACACTACATGTCTAGAGATATAGAACTTTTGATGAAGCTTTTACGATGGCATGTAAGCTAGAAAATTGGGTCATAGATGAGGGAAAATTGAATTTATGAAACAAGAAATCTACCTTCAATACTAATGAAACCTCTTCCTCCAAGCCAGGAAACCAAACCAATACCGAAACCAAGAGCAAGGGAATCATGAATTCCATTATCCTTAAGAACACTCCTCCACCCAATGTCAAAAAACAAAGCTCTTCCATTAGCTCCAACCAAAACACAAAGAACCCTAAATGAACCAACCATAAATAGTTCACTCCACTTAGAGAATCTTATGCCTCAATTCTAGAGAATCTACTAAAAACTAACCTTATACAACTTCCACCCATCAAACCTCCCTAGTGGTTTGATTTTTCTCATCTAGCATCTACTTAGTACAATGAGAATGACCGTTATGATTTTCACTATGTAATTAGACATGACGTCAGTCGATGTAACACTTTCAAGAATGTTATTTAGAGTCTTATCAATAAGGGGGAAATCATGTTGGATAATCCTAATGCCCCTCAAAATCAAGCTCTTGACATATTTAGGAAGTCATTTCCCAAACATACCCCTACAAAAATCAAGGACACACAAGCTAAATATTCTCATTATGCCCAAATGGTTAATATGGTCTTTGACATGCTTGTCAATGGGGAACCTATCATCCAAATTACCTATTTCTCTCCCACTTCACATGTTAAAGTTATGGAGTCACCTTCCCTTCCTTCATAAGAATAAATCAGTGAGGTTCCTTTTTCCTTGGTTTCACTCATAAAGGATTTGGAATCATCAAGAACCCCTTTGAATAGCCTACCCTAATAAACAATCATTCCTAACCCACCATCTCCCCTAACCATGGATCAAACCATAACTATAGACATCATTCTCATGGAATCAACTTTCTCACAAGTACCCCTCATGGAGTAACCACCCAGCCTAAACTTACCTACCTTACTTGAGGAAATAGACAAGGCTATCAACCCTCCTCCTTAACCCATAGGTGTATCCTCGATACCTACTACCTAATAGATGAGATTAGTATACATACATTTTTCTAAACTTGTTCAAAATTTTGGTATGGTCATAAAACTAAACATGGATCAAGCCACTTTCTGACACCTAGGAGTCCCTCACATCAACAAGATTGAACCTTATAACACACCTCTAACCAACCAATCCATAATTTTCTTTCCACCTCTCAAACCAATCATAACTTCTACCAACCCCTCACCTTCTTAGTCAACCAAAACAATGTCTTTTCCAACCAACACATCACCAATAAAACCTTTCAAAACTCTTCGTGACTTCCCTACTCAAAGTTTGGTTCACCCATCCTTGAAATTGGATTTAACCTTACCTAATCCTATACCTAAGCCTAGACCCACACCAACCAAGGGGATAAAACCATTGAATAGTCACATGACTAGGATTCTACCTCCCTCTCCCTTGCCCTCTATCTTAGGGCCTCACCCTTCCATTGTACATAAAAAATAACCTCCTTTTAACATATGTCATCTGCTACCATTAGTCATAATAGCCCACTTATTGTCTGATGCATTGGTCCTTAGAAAATTACCAAAATTTAGACTATCAAACTTGGAAACCCCAACAACTAGCATACCTAAACCAAAACCATCAATAAAAATCATCACCTTACCCAAACCATCTCTCACCAGACTTATTTCCACCAACACACCCATCTTAATAACCAAAACCACAATCCCTAAACCTTTACCACCTCTATTAGAATCCTATATAACCATCCTTCAAAGATTATTGTATACCTCTTACCTCACATTACCTCCTATGAAACCTTTCAATCATATTGGTTCAAAGTTAGCCTAGTACAATGATCATCAAATCTACTCCTATCACTAGATAGTTGGGCTTGACACAGAGAATTTAAAATCTCTCTAGGAAATTATCCATCAACTCTATGATGAGGATGATATTTTACTAGATGAATGTCCATCCATTCCTCTACCAATTCACCCAACAACCAATCACCAACACATTCCTAATCCTCCACTCTCACCTCAGAGTGATGGATAATCTACCCAACTTCCCATCACACCTTTCTCCTCTATCCATACCATTAATGTGGTCATGATATCACAACAAAAGGATAAAGAGAAGACCAAAGTGTCCATTCTATGGACATACCCACCAAATAATCCTAAACCAAACTAGATTCAAACCTATACATCTTTAGCTAAGCCCAAAGTTACCATCTTTGACACCTCTGAGGTTAACCCATATGAATCTATTTGAAGGGTCATCCTTAATAAAATTCACCAAACTCTAGCTAAGATGAGCCTCTACAAGCTCATTCCTATGTCACCCCACCATTTTCAAGCCATGATCAATGCGATGTAAGTAATCAAGTTTAGACCAGGTGAATCCCCACCTATAGAGGTCTTCATAGGTGCCCTCCAACTCTCCACCCTTGTTACATTCAAAGAGTCAGAGATACCCTCTATCCATCCTAAAGATCTAAATCCTCCTTTCTTTATTAATTCCTACATCAACCAAACCCACATCAAATGGGTTATGATTTATCTGGGAGCCCGGATCAACATCATCTCCTCTCATTCCTATGAAAAACTCAAATAAATAGACACTATCATGTTTTAAACTTTAGCTATAATTCACTCCTTTAACAACACCATGAACACTACCTTGGTAATAATTGTCCTCCAAATTTATATTGGACCATGCATGCTCCCCAAAATTTTCTATGTGGTTGAATGTGAATTTTAGCATAATGTTCTATTAGGGAGACCTTGGATCTGACTTATGGGTTGCATACCTTCTACCCTTCACCATTGTGTCAAATTTGAGCATGAAGGTTATTTTGTTACCATACAAGATAACTCAAGTCCTTTTATAGCATGTAACATGACCTACTGACCTAAGATGTCCTCCTACCTCTAACCAAACCACCCCAAACATCTATCACCAAGGCCTCAACCATGGAAAATGAAGCAATTGCTTCTCCTTCTATGGAGGCATATACCAACTCATCTATTCCCATGGAACAAATACCCACCACTAATCCATTGGAATCTACCTTCCAATGCCTTTCCCTTGGAGAATACCATCTCCTTACCCTTGATGCTTCCCTACTCCCTAAGAGTATGGGAAACTCAACCATCAACCAGGTTATGATCTTAACATTAGAGCCATTACCCACTTAGGGACTCTAAGTTATCAAACCCATTTTATCTATGGGGTAATTGGCAATACCCTTAGCATTTTTACCACCCCCTCTTCACCTCAACTATTCACCTCTACATTCTCTTACTTGGACAACTTGTACTTCACCAAAGTATACCTCCACAGGTGTGCTTAGAAATGATTCATCTTAGGATAATATGAGGACAAACCACACACATTGATATCTATTAAGACTTAAAATCCTCATGAGAAGCATTACCTTGGATTCATTCTACCTAATAGGAATAAATCCAAACAAACTATGACTACCATTGTTGATGAAGAGACCCCTTCTTCACCAACACCCCCTCCACCTAAGTGTGAGGATGAGGACATCATCCCACCTAACTTTTTTTTCAACATGATTATCCTCAGCCCCATAACTTATCAAAAATATGTGCTACCCATATCCATCCCTTAAACCATCCTAAATTAGTGGGAGAGGATTCTCCTACCATTAACATGTTTTAGTGCCAGGATGATGCTTCTATTCTCACCTACCTTGGTGTACCTGATTCCTCCATCCACAAATACTTACCTCTCAAAAACTCAATCATGTTAAATGAATCCACTATATATATTGACATAGGCACTTTAGGTAACCCTCATATCATCAAACTAAGATAATCTCTCACTCTTGAGGAACTATAAGACTTCTCTACCTTCTTTTAGGATCATAGCATTGCATTCACCTAATCATATGCTAATATACCTAGATTGACTTGATCATTTACACCCACAACATTTTAAATAATCATGATGCCAAGCCTTCCAGACAAAAAAATTGATGAATGCATCTTTACATAGCCCTTCTTGTCAAAGAAGAGCTTCAACACCTCCTCTCTATTGACTTTATTCAACCCATTGATTATCCCTAATGGGTTTCAAACATCTTGCCTATCACAAAAGCCATAGGGGGACTACATATTTGTGTGGAATTTTTTGACCTCATCCTCTCCTACCCAAAGGATAAATTTATTCCACCTAGCATTGACCAACTTTTTGATCTTACAATAGGTCATAAGATGTTGTCTCTCATAGATGGTTTCTTGGGTTATAATTAAATTTTGATTACCCTTGAATATTAGCACAAAACTACCTTTATCACCCCATGGGGAAATCAAATCCATCTACGAGATGTTCCCCCTGATTAATCTTAAGCAACTTCATGGTTTTTAGGAGAAGCTCCAATCTATTCACTACTTCATTTCTTAGCTCTTAGATCAGTGTTAACCCTTCCATCACCTCTTAAAAAAGGGCATATCTTTCAAGTGGAATTTTGATTATCAAAAGGCCTTTGATGCACTAAAAGAGTACCTTCTATCTCCACATGTCCTCACACCTCATAAGGACAAATAAACTCTATACCTATACATCTCTACCACTGACTATTCCCTAGGGGCAATGCTTGCCCATAGAGACAAACAATACAAAGAACAAGCTATATATTACATAATTTGTACCCTTGTAGACTATGAAACTTGATATACATATACTAAGAAAATTTGTCTGGCCCTAGTCTTTGTGGCCACCAAACTTTGCCACTATCTCCTCAACCATAAAATCTTCATCATAACCAATACCAACCTACTCAAGTACATGTGTTCTAAGCCATATCAAAACCAACATATGGCCAAGTGGATCATGCTTATAAATGAGTTAGACCTTGAATTCCTATAATAAAATTCAATTAAGGGGTAAGTCATTGCTGACTAGTTGGTTGACATACCCCTATCAGGCAACCAACCTTCTCCTCTTGAATTTATAGATGATTCTGTTGTAAACCTATCCCAAGTGGATTTCACCAATCACGTAACCATGTTCTTTGATAGTTCTAAATGTCAACATGGTGGGGGATTTGGTATCATCTTTATCCCCCTTATAGATGAACCACTTCCTTTATCTTTTAAACTTAAATTTTAATGTAGAAATAATGTGGATTAATATGAAGCCTCATAATATGTCTCCAAACCACATTATCCTTGAGAATTAGAACAATTAACATCTTTGGTGAATCCCAACTTGTGGTGAATCAAGTCAATGGCATTTACCAATGTAAGAATTAGATTTTCATCCCCTTTTCACCCAAAAGCAAAGGGACAAGCAAAAGCTTCTAATAAAACCCTTAATAACATGCTTACCAAAATGGTCAATGCCTCAAGTTGGGATTATCACTTGCACATCCCTTTCACCTTATGGGCATATCATACTATCATATGAACCCCTATGGATGCCACACCTTTTTCTCTTATATTTGGAGCTGAGGCTATATTTCCTCTTGAAATCCAAATACCTTCTCTTCGTATATCTTTGTGTAACCTTATTTCAGAAGATGATTATCATCAGGAATGTTTAGCCCAACTTGAGATACTTTATGAACATCATTTGGCCACTCTTTCCCATCTTTGTGGCTATAAATAATGAATCATGTGTGCCTCTAACAAACACCTAAAATTCCAAGAATTCAATATCAGAGATCTTGTTCTCAAGGAAAATCAACATGTAACTAATATGGAAAAAAGCAAAAGGGGCAAATTTTCTTTCAATTGGCTTGGACCCTATATCATATCCCATAAGTATGGATTACGAATTTATCGTTTATCCTTTCTCAAAGGCAAACTAGAGCTGAGCCTCTCAATTCTTTGCATCTACATCCCTTTTATTCTTAAATAGGGATTACACTCATAATTTTTCTAACTTAAGCTCAACCCCTGCACCCAGATTCATCTCCCTCTTTTTAGGGAAACTAACTATGACTAAATCATGTGATTATCCATCACATTCATAGACTAATCTTAAACTATGGGTATCATAGCTCTACCCATGACATGATTCTCATGGTAATTTCTATCCCTCTTTGGGATATATTCCCGTGGTCATTGTCACATAAACCTCTTTTCACCTATTGAACCTTCTTGTACCCTTATCTTTGCCTCCATAAATTAACCCCTTGGGCATGTATAAACAAGTTTATGTCAAGAAAATATCAAAAAAATGCAAAAGCAATACCAAAATAGTCAAAAGCACATCATGGTTCATTCTTAATATGCACAGACTACTCCCTTGAAGGATAGCTATTGAAAACTCAACTAAAATTGTAAAACATAAGGTGGACTTCTCCCTTGAAGGACAACTATCAAAAGCATTTAAGCTAAGAACATAAACTCATACCACTCCCTTGAAGGAAGGATGAGTGAGGCATTTATCAAAGCTAGTAATTTCTTAGAAGCTTCTTGTATCGATCAAATTCCCCAACCCTAAAGCAAATTCAAAAATAGAAAAGACCCATAAGAAAAATCAAAATTAATGAGAAATTTACAATTGGCTCTCATAAAATCAATAATCTTGGAAGGCCATAATTGACTCTCCTCGGTAGACTTCCCACATTGATTAGTCTACACTTTATGTGTGAGCATAAACTTGTTTTTACTATCTCTTTAGAATCCTATAGAAAAGGCACTCTAGTCTCACAAAAGGTTCTAATTTCACCCATTCTCCCTCCATATATCATATACATAGGACTATGAGCTTACTTGACATAATGTGATCAACATACCTATTTATCAACCTAAGCATGTTAATACAAAACATTTGAAAGGCTTATTTTCACTAAGCCAATCTAATTTTGGATTTAATTTTGGTCCTTATCAATGAAAATACATCATGTTCCTTTTCTTATCTTTTGTTAGTCCATATAGACATACCTCTCATGATTCTTATCACTTTCCTAGACATTTAGTTTTTTATCCACTTACTTTATGTATTTTCATTACACTTATTACCATATTTATATTTTATCTCCATGATCATCAAAAACAAACATCACATAAAAATTTTAAACATCATGAACCATGTCCACAAACTACACCATCTTGCTACCTATGATCAAGACACAATGAAAACTTATCACAACATATCATCAACATCATCCTATCCATCAACCATAATAACATCATGTGAGCATATATCATGTCATAAATAAAACTAATTACACTAGTCAGAATCATAAACACAAATAGAATCAATGAGAAAACCATCATGAACCATAACATACACCACTCTATCCATCTACCATAACATTAGCAGAACTCATCTTATTACATCAATTCATTCCAAACACATCAGATAACCATAAACAAAGACATTACATTATAATATGACATAAATCCATCAATAACACATCTTATCACATTCATGAACAAAATTAGAGCATCATAATTATTTTTCTAGCATCACATGCTTAAGTTCTAGGTCAAACATCTCATAAAGCATATGCAAGTGATCACATGTTGTAAGCCATAAAAAATGAACATCATGAACCATAAGAATACATCATATATAACATCATAATTCATACACCATATACATAGATTTATCATAAATAATACATATAATAATGTCTCAACTCTCTCTCAAAAACATAGACATCTCACTACATTAGCACACAGGTTGGTATCAAAATAATATACATCTATCAAAGCATATCTGAACATGGTCATGGGCACCACTATCACTAGCCCCATCTATACCTATACCTACACCTATACCTAGTGGTGGCCCCCCTAGGACCCTGAACTAACCAACTGTAGTATCCCACTATCTTGGAGTGGCTATCGATGGCCCATTGGCCAAACTAGATCTATATTATACATATCACATGGCTTGGGATAACTGATCTAATACCATCACCTCATAATATCAAAACTCCTCTACAATAGCTAGGTAGTGTAACTATGAAACTATCTCCAATTCCCCTCCTACTAATTCTATGTATACTCTATCCCTCTATCTCAGTAGGTCCCTCCCTTGTGTGACTATCACATTGAGCATGCCAAATTGTTTCATGTAAATTTTCAATTTTAGTTCTGGGGAAGAGAGAAAAGAAACTCAATATGGGTGTGGTTGAAAAACTTGTTAGTTTTTGTGTGTATTGAATTGAAATGATTATGAGATATCCTAGTTAACTTGTTAGGAAGAACTATGGATAAGAAATCACTAGAGTAAACTTTTATTTGAGTAACATTTCAGGTGACAATTTGGGCAACAGTTCTACCCCAATTAGTGGTAGAACTTCTAGGAGCCATATATTTTGCACCATATCTCCATTTGAATTCCCATTTAAACCATTAGAAATATAACAATGAGGGGAACACAATGAGATAGAATATATCTATTCATAACCAATTGTAGTATCCCACTATCTTGGAGTGGCTATCGATGGCCCATTGGCCAAACTAGATCTATATTATACATATCACATGGCCTGGGGTAACTGATCTAATACCATCACCTCATAATATCAAAACTCCTCCAAAATGGATAGGTAGTGTAACTATGAAACTATATCCAATTACCCTCTTACTAATTCTATGTCTACTCTATCCCTCTATCTCAGTAGGTCCCTCTCTTGTGTGACTATCATACTGAGCATGCCAAAATGTTTCATGTAAATTTTCACTTTTAGTTCTAGGGAAGAGAGAAAAGAAATTCGATATGGGTGTGGTTGGAAAACTTGTTAGTTTTTGTATACATTTAATCCAAATTATTATGGGATGTCCTCTTTAGCTTGGGAGGAGGACCTATGGATAATAAAACACTAGAGAAAACTTTTATTTGAGCAACATTTTAGGTGACAATTCGGGTGACAGTTCTACCCCAATTGGTGGTAGAACTTCTAGGATCCATAACTTTTGCACCATATCTCCATTTTACTCCCCATTTAAACCATTGGAAATATAAGAATAAGTATAACATGATGAGATGGTATAGATCTATGCTTTATATTTTTATACCCCCAAAATCCCAATAGAAGTGTCCTAAATTTTAATTTTAATAGTGCAGTCTAAAAATAGTAATTTCTTGAATTATGTAATGTTGTAAGTCATAGAAGTCAAACCACTTAATTTAAATTGAGATTGGTGACCTTACACATTGTAATACTACCTTTAAAATGTGTATAAATGAAAATGTAACTTGAAATGGAAATTAGACATCTCTTCTTAGAGATAGGCATATGTTGTATCTATAATTTTGAGCAATAAAACATCTCTTCTCAGAGATAGCATTATTATTTGTGTGTTCTTGAAATATTCTTCAACCAAGACTTTTTGAGTTTTGGATTAGTTGTATCAGATCATTTTATATTTAGAGTGTATGTTCTTAAGGACAAGGTTAGATTATAGGAAGCTTGGGTGGAAAATAATAGAACTAGCAGACCATCCACCTATTCACTCCAAATGACCTCAAATGGTAGATAACATCAAGAAATCAAATAATTTCAAGGAAATGGTGAATGAAACCCTCTAATAATATTAAGTGTAGATTCTAAAACAATTCACCCAAATTCTCTAACAAATCTTGATGGAAAATTTTGCTCCTCATCTGCAACCCCACATCTTTTCAATATCCCAACACCCTTCAAGGTTCAAGTGAATTTTGATATCCCTACATTTGAAGGCAAAATCAATGTTGATGTAGTGGAAAATTGGTTGGATAAATTATCATCCAATTTTTCTATAAATAAATTCAGTGATAAAGAGAAGATCACTTTTGCTCTTTTGAAAGCATCATTACTTGTCAAAAATTGATGGGAAGTGTACAAGAAGAGATTCAGTATAGATGATATTGGCCTTGAGGTAGAACATACCTGGGATGATTTCATATAAGTTGTAAAGGAAGAGTACTACCCCATTAGAGCATATGATGATCTATATATAGAGTGGAAACAACTTTTCCAAGGTAAGGAACAATCTATTCAAGATTACACTGACATTTTTTATTCTCTATCTGTGAGATTGGGCATATAGGAAAGTGAGAAACATAAGGTTCTCAAATATCATGGTGGACTATAATGGTATATATGGGGGGAAATGGAAGTCTTAAATTTGGAAACCCTTGATGATGTGTATAAGTTCATAGTGAATATTGAGCATAAGCATGGAAGAATGAATATGAAGAGTCAGCATTCAAAATGGAAAAGTGATAAAGAAGGTCAAACACGAGTCCAAAATTGGAAGAAAAAGGAAGGGAATCATAGGAAATGGTGTGATTACCATAAAAATGGAACTCACTCCAAAGAAGAATGTTGATCCATCAAGTCACTACTTTTTGAGTCATAATCCTCAACATCTACTGCCTTACCTCATATACACCCTATAGTCAAAGAGGATGAATAAGATATTGTAGATGTTGATTATAATGCCATTGTTGCTTCATCACAAACCTATGAGAGAGGCTATATGACAAGGAAAGGTTATTTCACTCTACGTTATGGGTGAAAGGTAAGCCTCTACATTTCATTCTTGATAGTGGGAGTCAAAATAATTTAATATCTACTAATGTTATGAAAAGCCTAAATATATCCATGAAGCCTCACCCAAAGCTATTTAGTATTGGATGGTTGAGCCTAGGGAAAAATATTTGTGTCACCCACCAATGTCTTCTATCATATGTAATAAAACCTTTCCAAGATGAGGTCTTGTGTGATGTGTTCAATCTAGATGTTTACGATGTACTCTTTGGTTAATTATTCATGTATGATTGACATGACATCTATGAATCAAGAACTCGAAGGATCACCCTCACTCTTGGAACATGGTGCTATAGGGCACCAAATGTACCACCTTTTACATTTGTCTCCCTGATTTGTGCCAGTAAATTTGTTCTTATAGTGGTTAAGACATAGAAATCCAAAAGGGCTGATGTTGCATCCCTAACCACACAAACAACACAATAATGGAAGAAAATAGATACCAAGCTAAGGAAGTTCATGGCATTCCATCCATATACTGATGGTTAGATATAAATGGTGAACAATTAGGCCCTACATAGCTCTATAAAGCATAATCCATTCCAAGTATGCATCAAGAATCAAATCAAAACATAACTACCACACTTGATGACAAATCTTGATGAAATGGGGACCATTACTTCTCAAAGAGGGAGGAATGATCCAAGAAACATTTTAGGTGAAAATTTGGGTGATGGTTCTATCCCAATTGGTGGTATAACTTTTGGGAGCCATAACTTTTGTACCATATCTCTGTTTGACTCCCCGTTTAAACCCTTGGAAAGCTAAGAACAAGGAAAACATGATGAAATGGAATAGAGATATACTCAATTAGTTTTGAACCCTAAAGTCCCAATAGAAGTGTCCTTAATTTTAATTTTAATAGTGTAGTCTAAAAATAGTAAGTTTCTAAAAATAGTAATTTCTCAAATTCTATAATGTTGTAAATCATGAAAGTCAAACCACTTAATTTACTTCGAGATTGGTAACCTTCCACACCCCCTCCTACCTTAAAAATGTGTATAAATGAATATGTAACCAAAAATGGAAATGATACATCTCTTCCCAGAGATAGGCATATGTTGTATCTACAATTTTAAGTAATAAAACATCTCTTCTCAAAGATAGCATTATTATTTGTGTGTTCTTAAAATATTCTTCAACCAAGAATTTTTGAGTTTTGGATCAAACCTATTTTTCAAATAGATACTTGGGTGGATTACCTAGTGATAGCTAGATCCTAAAAGTGAGAGCTTCTTTAGGGGTTGTCAATCCACACATTTAACAATCAAGTTTACAAAATTGGAAAGAAGGTACTTGTATCAATAATCAAAAGATACTGAAATTGAACACAAGAATGTTTTTTAAGAAAATAGACTTTAAATGATAAAACTAGTGATAAATTAATTAATATTAGTGCTAGAGGATCAGGTTATACATTATAAAATATGAAAGGGGTCTATGAATGGTTAAAAACACAAAAAAATAGGTTTGGTTGGGGGTAGATGGATTAAAATAGCTTGCTAGTTTTTACTGCCATAGGTGACCATCAGTGGTTGGGGTGACCATCACTAGTTAAGGTGAATGTTAATGGTTGGTGTGACCAACTATAGTTAAGCAGACCATCAATGGCTATGTCAATCATTAATAATTGAGTAGACCATTAGTGGTTGTGTCAACTATCAGTGGTTATTATGTAAGTTCTTGGTTGATAAATTATTAAATGATGGTATCTAAAAGATGGATTCTAGGAGATAGCCAAGGATAGACTAATTTTAAAAGGGAAATAAAACATATGAATATTGACAAATGAGTATTTTTCTTACCAAAAGTTGATTGGATAAGTAGTTGAAGTAGTCAGTCTATTGGTGGAATCTAGCTTGATTCTGATAGAGTAACGGTACCTGAGAGTTTGGTTGAGAGGTGATGAAAAAATTGACTCTCAATAAGATGGATGATAATGCTTGATAAATTTGATGAAATTGATTTACCTACAAATAAAAATATTGAATCCTTGAGCTCCTGATAGTTATTGTATATGGATTTGACCTCCCAAGCCTTTCTCTCTTATAGGAATAAGCAAGAGGTAGAAGTGAAGGTGTAACTAGGCCATCTAAATATAACTTTGGTTGAGAGGTGATGATAAGTTAAATCTCAATAAGATGGATGATAATTCTTGATAACATTAATGACATTGATTGACCTAAAAAATAAAACTCTTGAATCCTTGAGCTCTTGATAGTTATTATAGATGGATTTGACCTCTTAGGCCTCTCTATCTTATAGGCATAAGAAAGAGGTGGAAGTGAAGGTGTAACTAGGCCATGTAAATATAACTCATCCATGCAAAGGTTTGTAGCTAGAATTAGACAAGTTATTTTTATAAAAGCAACATGGGTAGTTGCATGTTCTTTGTTAAGGAGGTGGACCTCAACCATCGATGGTTAAGGTTTCTTATGGTGACCAATGATGTTCACCTTGACTGTTGATTGTCACCTTGACTATTGATGGTCACCTTGACTATCGATAGTCGAGTTCCAAAATAAAGAGGTCCTAAAGACCAAGTTGAGTTAATTTGTGAAACTAACTATGAATTAGCCCAGTAAGGCTAGATTAGTCTCAAAAGGGTCTTCGATAGGTCCATGAGGATTTTTGACATTTAAAATTATAGGTATGTGGATTTTTGGTGTCTATGCCCCCTTTTATTCAATGAAAATGGGGTCATGTTGACCAAAACAAATACTAATCCATCAATTAGGCTATAGTTTCCAAATGTGGAAATCTCTACTAGATATGACCAATATCTAGGTAGAATTTGTTATTTACTAGATGAATTTAATTATATATAAGTAAATACACATTCCTCTAGTGGGAATAAAAATACCACTAACCTACCAGTGTAAACCCTAACCATTACTCTTAAGTCTCCCACTCTAAATCAATATCATCACACTAACCAATATTTCACCTATACCCATCATGTTTAGGGGGTTCCTAGACTTAGCACCACCGATGGCCTAAATGAATTCATCAATACCTTAGTGCATCACATTCATGATTTAGAGAATAACCAATAGTCTCTAAATCAAGGGGTGAACCCTAATCCTCCTACCTAGGTTCAATATTCTTATATTCTTGTCCAAGTAGAGGTTTACAATTGATTCAATAATAATATTACATACTCCCACTATAATAAGAGGATACACCCTCACCAATATATGCCTCTAACTAATCCATCAAGGACATCCTTACTCATGGGGGAACTAACCCAGATACCCAAACCTTGATTGCAAGTGTATTTATTTTCACTCCACCCTTAAAAATAAATATGGTAATCAATAATCCACCACCTTTTATCCTTTTAAGTATCATTCCTCCCATGTACACTCCTCATTCACATATTACTTGTATATCACTCTATATTCATTTAGGTTGTGTGAAAATGATGTATTCCCTTCCTCAATAAATCACCAAGACTTATGTATATAAAATATTCCTCCCTACTTCTATATGTTCTCCAAGTCCACTCATTCAGATAATTATTTTCTAGCTTATTCCACTTCACCCTATCAAGCTTATTTCATTCTTACTAGTGGTTACCAAGCAAACCCTATGTGATACCACTCTTTCAATCTAGTTTTATGACAAAATAAACCAAATTTAAAAAAAATTGGACCTATACTGAGTATCTTAAGGAACCCCTTGATCTCAACATACAAGTATTTTTTTTCATCTCCTACCAAAACTTTTCATGTTTAAATTAGAGGAAGATACCAATATACACATTAAGGATTACACCATGACTATTAGGGAACTCTTACCTTTGGATGGGGTTTTTGAAAATATTTTATATAAAAACCTATAAGGAATCATTCTTTATTGGTATGACCACCTCATTTATGGGTCTATTCATTCCTTCAAAAAATTGATGTATGAATTCATTAAGGCCTTTGATATGAAAAAACTTCTTAAAATTGGGATTTGACAATTTATTTATATCAAATATGAACACAAGGAATCATATACCCATTTAATCATGATATGGCATCATGTTATATATTCATGTTTTAGTGCACATCACATAGATCAAAGGGAACTATGCAACCTTTTCCATCACTCCCTTAACATGAAGACAAGGGAAGATACCCAAAAGTTTCCATATTGGTATTATGAAGAAGCTCTTGAAAGTGTGTTATGAATTGATCAAACATGAGTTGATAGTAGTATTAGAACCTATGGGTCTAATGGGTGCATTATCATCCTCAACCAAAAATATGTGGTATTTGAAAATGTGAGCTATAATCATGTCAGTAATTGAGGCCCCAAAATCCTTAACCAAAAAAGTAACACCACCACTGATGGCATGACTGATCAAGGCAAAATCCATGTCAAGTTAATAATAATCAATTGCCACCTATGAATAATAATAATAATAATAATAATAATAATAATAATAATAATAATAATAATAATAATAATAATAATAATAATAATAATAATACAGGTGTTAGGAACTGAAACCCTCGACCTACATTTCATGTGGTTTATTTCAAACAAGATTCACCCTACAACATTCAATATCATAACAAAAATTAGAACTAGTTTCAGCATGTTGAGCATTTTCCATAGTTTCATAACCAACTCTATTTCCAAAGGAATAATCAGTAAGGGTTTGGTCCATAAGGAAAACATTAGAGGCCTAGGGAATATGATCACAATAATTATTGTCTCTTCCACTGAGTTATTGATCATGATAATTAAAACTATAGGGAGTATAAAAAAATCATTTAAAGGTTCCCTGAGGACCAGAGGAAAATTTTCATAGACATATTTATTGGGAATGTAATTTTATACCCTCAAGCCCTTCAAAATGGTATTATTTGACCTCAAAACCAAAATCTCTAGATTTTCTAGAACCCTTTTGAAAACTACCAAATGTGAGTTGCAACATACTAGACTTAGATTAACTTATAAAATCAAGTGGTTACACATAATCAGCCGACATAAGCATGTACTAATGATGTTGAGGATTATACTTATATAACTACCAATGCAAATGTTGCTCCCTAGTTGGGAGTCCAAGGTAAAATTATAATGATAGGGTTTTTAGAGTTGTAAATCAAAGAGGAATTAAATATAATTACTCTCACTAGGGGGTATAAGCCATGACTCTTCACCCTTTGAACATTATCAATACTAAGACCATCCCTAAGCCTATGGGGAATTATTATTTGATCTAAGATATTACAAAAATATTCTCCCACATTTACTTTAATTTGTTTAAGAAACTAGCTTCCCATTGTTTGGCAATACTTGATGCCTTAGGATTGGGGCATTATCTAGTGTTACTCCCTGCCATAGGCCCAAATCAATCACATTATCCTAGATATGTTTCCACCTTGGAAACATTATTAAGATGCTGGTTATTTATTCAACCTTAATAGTCTTTGTCCTAATTTTGATTTGGCAAAGAGGGGGATCCAAACTTGTTTTTAAAGTATGGATCTATAATAACTATGTAAAGTAGACATGGATGATGATGAAGTAGTTATGAACATTTTCCCCTTCTCTTTATTGTAAATACTTGGTTATGGGGAAACCAACTATTTCATAAATCTACAAGGATACAATAGCCTCATATTGGGTGAATAATGGGTCTTACTAAAATAACAAAGTATAGTTGATGGGAACGTACAAATTGAGATATTTTATCTTTTGTACAATCTTTTGTATGTATTCGATCTAGGTAAGCATAAATATGGATGGCATAATGTGAAGATTCACTCATTCTGGGCATATAAAAAGGTTGGAATGTGAAGAGAGAGAACTGAGTAAAACTCTATATATATCACCCCATTTTAATTTTATATGGTTTTGAATGTGTTAGAGATTGATACATACTATTCTGAAATGTTTTTCCTAAATATCTTTTATCACTTTTATGTGTGTAGTGATTATTTTATTTGTGTTGATCTATTAATTATATAATTATATACTGACTATTAAGATTCTAATAGCATGTGTTCCTTTACACATCAATCTATTTATTATGTTTGATGAACATTTTTAATCTGAATATGCTATCGAATGTGTCCTTTTGTTGTTTCTATGCAGGTTATCCATAGATTAGCATGTTCTGAAGGTTTTTCAAGGACCTCTACTAATAATGGTGTAGTGAGCATGGAACTTTATTGAAATATGTTGAGATGGTTTCTAGGACAAATGGATATAAATAGATGGATCGATGAAAGAATTCAAAATTTTATTGAAGAGGAAGCAAGAAGAATAGGTAAAATTGTGAAGGAAATTATTGAGGATCATATATATGGTGAAATCTACAAAATATTTTGGTGTGAATTGCCTAAGCTATTAATTACTTGGTTATCCAAATTAGAGTATTATTGTTTCTAGCCATGGAGGATGAAACTCATAACCTGGTCAGAGGAAAATTTAGAAAACTTGTGAAACTTAGACACTGATTGGACTCTCACAATATATTACTAAACAAATACTACCATTAATAGATATATTAGTGAATTTTTTGTACAAGGCTACTTAGCTTTTGAAGCTACACAAGATCATTTTATCAGGAGAATCTATGGGTAAGTGCATGGAATAGGGGAATAAAATGGGGTCTTAAGTGGACATGTTTTTCTTAAAAAATAATAAACCTCAACTTGTACAAATTATTTGAGACACCTAGATTAAAAATTTGAAGATGTCATAGGAACATGAATTATAGAATTTCGAGTCTAGTTTTCCAAACTACTATTTCTTTTTGTTAAATGGTCAAGTATAAGTATGTTAAACATCTTAAATTTTAAGAGGTAGTACTATTTTTTATAAAACAATAAGATTAGATATATTTCCATGTAGATGATCATATTTTGAGCATCATTTAGTTTTTATAAACCTTTGGTGGAAGGTTAGATAAGATCATCTAGTTTGAAACCTATATTATTTTTAAATTAATTAATGAATATTTAATTTTTTACTAATTTCACAAGTCAATAGACCCTGAAATATGATCAATAATGTATGGCTGAACATGCAACACCCCTAATTACCTAAAAATTATCAAAAATTAGATTTTTTTTATTGTGTATATAATTAGGTTTATTTTGCAACCATATAAGTTTTTTGGGTTTTAATCAATGAAAAAGATACATAAACAAAGATGAACATGTATTCTTGTGACATATAATGCTAAAAAAGAGATACTTATAAATAAATATAGATAACAACATTAAATCAATAAAAATATATATATATATTTATAAAGAGGAGAGTAGAGTAATTTTGTAGTAATATTTTCATAAAAAACTGATCAAATTTATAGTGTTTAGTATGGAGGAAGTTGTATTTTTCTATTTTTAGTAAAAAATACACATTCATTTGTGTGTTTGTTAGTCCATGGCTTAGGCTCAAAAATCCAAGATGTTCTTGAGCCTTCAATCATGTGTTTTAAATGTATAATTTACAAACTACATACATGAAAAAACTACATATGCATTACTATTGCATACATAGATAAACCAAGTATATAGTAGTACCACATATGCAAAATAATGTGAATTTCACATGCATGGAAAATGAATCAATCTAAACCAACTTTTCTTTGCCTAATTTTATTTTATTAGATCTAAAATTATTTGTTTATAGTCTTTAGAGTTAATAATTTATGGTTTAGGGCTCAGGGCTTAGGTTTAGGAATTACGATATAGGGTTTACGTTTTAGGGTATTAAGGTCTAATCTCAAAGGCAATTAGGGATAAATTGATCTCCTTTAACCTATTTATTACTATAGAATATGGTTTTTTTCACTCAATTAGCCCCTAAATTATCACATATTGAGTCGATTAATCAATTGGGTCAATGAGTGATGTGATTTAAGCCAAATTGAGCCCTATGAGCCTAATTATATTTCTAAAGGATATCAGTTGGGGCTAAATCAATTGGGTTAGGATTTAGGGTTTAGGGTTTAAGGTATAATTTATAGGTTTTATGGTCCAATCATGAAATAAGTTAAGGATAATTTGACCTACTTGAACTTATTTGTGATTACAAAATGTGATTTTGGGCATAACTATCCCTAATGTGATCACAAATTAAGCCAATAAGTCAATTAGGCCAATAAGTAATGTCATTTGTGATTAATTAAGCATTATATGAACATAATTGTTATTCTAAGGTATGTTAAGTGGGGTTAGATTTATTGGTTTAAGTTTTAAAGTTTATGATTTAGGGCTTAGGGTATATAGCCATGGTTTAGGTTCTAGGTTATAAGGTATAATCACAAAGGAAATTAGGGCCAAATTGAGCTCATTTAACCTATTTTTTACTTAAAAATGTGATTTTGGGCTCAATTAGCCTCCACATCATCACAGATTGAGCCAATTAGTCAATTAGGGTAATGAGTGATGCAATATGGGCCAAATTGAGCCATGTAAACCTAATTCTTACTTTAAAAACTGTTAATTGAGGCTAAATCAATTAATTTAGGGTTAAAAATTTAGGTTTTAAGGTTTATGGTTTGAACGCAAAATCAATTGAGGATAATTTAAGTTGATTAAACCTTTTTTTAACCATAAAATGTGTTTTTAGGTTTGATTAACCCCCATGTCATCACCTATTGAGAGAATTAGTAAATTGGGATAGTTAGTAGTGTGATTTGGACCAAATTAAGCCATGTAAACCCAATTCTTAATCTAAATTCAATGATAATTGGGATCAAATGATTGGATTAGGTTTTAAAGAGTTTATAATTTAGGGTTTCTATATGGCTTATAATTTAGGGTTTAGGGTATATAGCTTACCTATTTCAAGTCTTAGGGTTTACAATTTATGGTTTATGGTTTGTGGTTTAGGGTTTAGGGTCCAACTATAAAGGTAAATGAGGAAATTTAAGTTGTTTGAACCCATTTGTGAGCATAAAATATGCTTTTAGGTTTGATTATTCCCCATGTCATCACATATTAAGAGAATTAGTTAATTAGGGAAATTAATGGTGTGATTTGGGCCAAATTTATTCTTATGAACTTAATTCTTAGTATAAATGATGGTAATCAGGGCTTAAATGATTGGTTTAGGATTTTAAGAGTTTATTATTTATGGTTTAGATTTTATATAGAGTAGCGTTTAAGTTTTAGGATATATAGGGTCTATGGATTAGGGATTATAATTTATGGTATAGGGTTTAATGTTTAAGGTTTAGGGATTAGGGTTTAAGGTTTAGGGTATAACCATGAAGGAAATTGAGCATAATTTGAGTTGATTGAACCTATTTATGAGCACATAATGTGTTTTTAGGTTTGATTAACCTTGGATGTCATCAAAAATGGAGTGGATTAGTCAATTGGGGTAGCTATTGGTGTGATTTGGGCCAAATTTATCCCTATAAAATTAATTCTTAGTTTGAATGATGGTAATTAGGGCTTAAATGATTAGCTTAGGGTTTTACTTGAGTTTATGATTTAGGGTTTAGGGTTTTTAGGGCTTTGGGAATAAGGATTTGGGATCAAAGAAATTTGTGTATCTAGGGTATAAGGTATAGGGTTTAGGTCTTAGGGCTTAAAATTTAGGGTATAAGGTGTAGGATTTAGGGCTTAGTTTTTAAGGTTTGCAGTATAAAGTGTAAGGTTTAAGGTCCAATTGTAAATGCAATTAAGGATAATTTGAGTTATTTAAACCTATTTGTGAGAATAAATTGTGTTTTTGGGTTTCATTAGCCCAAAGTCATCACAAATCAAGAAACTTAGTTAATTGGGGCAATTAGTGGTGTGATTTTGGCCAAATTTATCCATGTGAACCTAATTCTTAGTCTAAATGGCGGTAATTAGGGATAAAATGATTGGTTTAGTTTTTATAGGGATTCAAGTTTAGGGATTAGGTTTTAAGATTTAGTGTTTAATGTATAAGGTTTAGGGTCCAATTGTAAAGGCCATTGATGATACTTTGAGTTGCTTGAACTTATTCATGAGTACAAATTGTGTTTTTGTGTTCCACTAACCCCCATCTCATCACAAACTGATGAATTAGTTAATTGGGATGGTTAGTGATGTAATTTGGGCCAAATTTATCCATATAAACTTAATTTTTAGTCAAAATGATGGTAATTGGGGATAAAATGATTAGTTTAGGGTTTTTAGGGATTAGGGATTAAAGAACTTAGTGTATCTAGGGTATAGGGTTTAGGGATTAAGGTTTTTAGTTTAGGGTATAGGGTTTATGGTTTAGGGCTTAGTTTTTAAGGTTTAAGGTATAGGATGTATGGTTTAGGGTCCACCCTCAAAGGCAATTGAGGATAATTTGAGTTGCTTGAACCTATTTATGATAACAGATTATGTTTTTGGGTTTTATTATCCCGTATTTCATCATAGTTGGAGTGAATTAGTCAATTAGGGTAGTTAGTGGTATAATTTAAACCAATTTTATCCTTAAAAAACTTATTGGAAGAAAAATAAATGAGATGGGGTTGAATTAGTGACTTTAAAACATTCATTAAATTCCACTTAATCATACATGAACCATTTTAAAAAACATGAACATCTAGCAAAACATATGTAACCATACAAGATCATGAAATAAAATAAGACATTACATATGTGGATAACCCTAAATGGGAATAAAAACCACTGATATATACAAATGGAATACATTAATATAAGATAAAAACCAATCTTTAGTGAATTATTTATTCCACATGGAACACTAACCCCAACTAGTCAAGCACCCACTCAACTAGGCTTTAACAAGTACCAACCTACAAGAAGGGAACCAACCCCTTTGATGACTCAACACCAACTCATCAACATAAAAAAATTTATTAACTTTATAAAACCTTTTTTCTCATACAATATATTATGATCACATTATTTATCTCTTATCACTCTTCTATCCCTCTCAAACTGCCTTCTAGGCTTCTTCGCTCAACAAGGTCTCTTCAAGATAGATCAGGTTATATGACCTTGATATTCATATATAATACCAATTTTATATATTCATGATAGTTTATATAAACCACTATGATGGTATAAAATACCTCCTTCAACTATTCAATGTGTTATTTCCTTTGATTTCACACTTAAACTCTCTAAACCAAATTATGCCTATTAGGCCTTGTTCTTATACAATCCTCTAGTTCAAGCACCTCTTGATCAAACACACACGCTTTCAAACTTGTATTAACCTTAAAATAGGTATTATAACATGTTTAATACATTATCCAATTATTATAATAATTCAATCACAACTTAAGACACCAAAACCTATTTTAGGCCTTAAGGAAACCTAATTTAATTAGGTCTTCATTAGTACACGTCACCCTATGATGTCCTTAGATAAATTTTAAACTCACACATGGAAGGAAAAATTAATAAACCACTCAAATATACCCACAATAATATCATATTATTTATATGACACTTTTTTATACAACCACCACTTGAAGCACAACACTAGTACTATTTACATTAGGCCTTCACACACAGAGAAAGGTATGTCTTGAAAAACTAAAGATAACACATTATTTATCCACAAAAACATGATAATAAATAACATAAATAAAACATAAAAGAGATAAATAAATTTACCTATTTAATTATACTTCATCACATAGGTCATATATCCTCAAAAACACATCTTAAACTCACCCACTTCGAACTGCCAGTTTTCCTCAAAGACTAGTCATGGTGACTCTAACCTCCAACACCTGTATAGACATGTTCAATGAATTATGTTGAATTTATATGATACTATGATATAAATATACCATTATTATATATAAATATAATGTATTAAAATATAAAATATTGGTCTTGTAGACCAATCTCATGACCTTATATCTCACTATCTCATCTAAACCAGACATGTCAACTTGTGAGCAACTTTTTCACTATATTCACTGGAATCCAAAACTTATAAAAAACATGAAAAATTATTAAAATTAATTAAAAACATTTATGTGTACTTGGTTTCATCATATTATCATAAAAACACATTCCTAATCATCTTCTCACTATTGGATGGGTTTTTCATTGTTCTTCTTCATTAGGCTTACTAGCGACTGGCTAATTTAGAACACCAAATTTGCATAGCTAAATCTTAAAAAAACTATATAAACCTTTATGGACATAAAATACATGTCTCAAGATTCATCTTCCATCCATTTTCATACTTTGACTTGGTCAACTCTGACTGCTACAACAAATCTTTGAGAAATTATCAATTTAGTATAGGGTCTACTCACACACCTAAAAACTCAATCACACCTATAGGTGATTTGGAGAGTTTAATAAAACCTTAAATAGTTTACATGATCATACCAATTCATTCTAGGAACTTTTTATCAACATATTCAACATCAAGTCCTTATTAGGGTTCTAAGAGGGTTTAAACCTATTTTTATTCTTAATAATCATTCATAAAGCATAGCCCCTCAATCCAAAAATTAATGCTTGGAATTTTGAGCTAGGACCCTTCCCATTCTACCATGAATATATTAAGTTCCCATGTAAATGTTTGACAAGATAATGAGCACAATAAAATCCTTATTAGGTTGTGAAACCTTCATTTTAAGCACTCAAGAGAACTCCAATCATCTTTTCATGCCTTGTCCTTCATAATATGACCTCAAACTGCATTAACACACTTCAAAAAACATACCTCACCTCTGAAAATTCTTTTATAATCTCAAACATTATAAAATATGATCATGACCCCTCATTAAGCCATATTCTCTCTTTTCTCTCTAGACCTTGACCTACAAACCACATTAAAACTAAACTTAATGCCTCTTTTCATGCACTCTCCACCTCACTCACATACTCAAGTAACCTATCTCATACTTAAGCACTTCCATACATGCTTCACATGCCTTGACAATAGATCATGATACCTCATTATTCTAGATAGGGTATATAAGTGGTTTAGGTATAAACTTTGTTTGAAGGTCCTACACCTATAGGTTGACCCTGAGAATCTCATGAGTGTTCTAATTTCTCACATACATGCTCAAATAACCTCATACATCCACTCATGCTTATGTGCACTTATATCACCAAGCCATCAATCTCATACATTCTCACAAGGCCTCTTTGTTATAAGATTAGGCTTAGGGTACTCAAATACCTATACCTTCATGTAACCATAAGGCATTTATTTACTTCAAATTTTCTCTCATGACAACATCCTTTAATGATAACACTCCATAAATTCTCCTTGTCATATCAACATACTGCCAACTAAGCACACTATCTCAATGACATCAACCTCATGTAGGATGCACCTTTGACATTAGTGACAATCCTAAACAATATCCCCCTTTGTCATTGATGGAAACTTATCTCAGAAAAATTCTCCCTCATTCTAAAATTTTGTCCCCCTTTGACATAAATGATAAAGTGATGTTTACAACTCCTTGGATCACACTCCTTTCAACCAAAACACTCAACATACATAACTATGAGTTTATGAGTCATCATATAAACATGATTTGCCTATCTACACATATACCTTATTAGCACTACTCTCCTTCACTTGGAGCTAATGAACCACCTAATTAGCTTCCCTGAAGCCCTTGAGTTCCTTAGTGATTTTTAGGATAGTAATTACACCCAATTCTTATCTTATGTGTTCAAATGTTACTTTTAAAAGTGGCTTGGTCAAAATGTCTATAATATGATCTTATGTAGAAACACATTTAATTTTGTCACTTTTATCACTTATTTTCTCTCTTAGGAAATGATACTTGATATAAATGTGATTAGTCCTTGAGTGCATGATAGGGTTATTTAAGACACTTATAACACTTGTATTTTCATAAAAAATAGAGCTAGGACCATCATACTCTACCTTGTAGTCTTTTAAGGTCTATCTCATCCATAGGACCTAAGTGCAACATGAAGCTATAGCAATGTACATAGATTCACAAGTGGATAATGATATTGATGGTTGATTTTTGCTTATCCATGAAAATAATTACCCACCTAAGAAGAAATATCTTCTACTAGTGCTCTACCTATCATCTAGACTTCTTACCCAGTCTGCATTTATATAGGCTATAAAATTGAAATCCTTGATCTTTGGATACCAAAACTCAAACTACATAGTCCCTTTGAGATACTTGAGTATCTTTTTGACTTCTTATATATTATTTTCCTTTGGACATTCTTGAAATTTTCCCATAAGAACTACTACTTGCATGATGTCAGGTCTAGAGGTAATGGTGTATATGAAAACTCCAATCATTGACCTATATGATACATGATTCACCTTTGGAGACTCATCTTCCTTGCTCAAATTATATCCTATGATCATAGGTGTACTAATGGTCTTGGAATCTTCCATCTCAAACTTATTTAAAATCTCTCTTATGTACTTGGCTTGTCAAATGAATATATTTTTTTCAAATTGAGTGATTTTAAACATAAGAAAGAATGATATTTCTTCTATCATGGACATCTCAAACTCTTTATTCATCATATTTGTAAACACCTTGGTCATTTTATCATTTTTTCCACCTATTGGCCCCAAAATTTTGGCTAAGTGTTGTCTAATTTTTACATGGAACCAACAAGGCACTAAAGGACCATGGTGCATAGTTGATAGGCATAGAAGAATTATGGAATGGAATCTATAGGGTACAAAAAGACAAAACATAAAGGAACTAGTGTGAAAGGACCTAGTCAAAGGGGAATGAGTCACAAAGAGCCTAAGGACATAAGACTCAAAATTGAAATGAAAGACTAGGGGAGTATGTGGAAAGCAGGATTAGTTAAGAAAATGGTTCATGTGGGTCACCCTGACCCTAATACTAGGAAGTTTTACACTATCTTGAAAGAATAAGAACACATGGAAGCAAAGATATAGCATAGAGTGGGGATATAGGGGCCACAAAGGCCTGGGTCTTTAGGAAAAACTAACTATTGAAGTGTCATGACTCTCATTTTATTGAGAGTTTGTTGGCCATTTCTTCATGCCATTAATTATTTTAAACACTTTGTCAATGCAAAACAAGTATAAATACCCCTATTTTAAAGGAATATAAAGGAGATTTTGGGTTGGGACAAAGAAACCCTAACATTTTGGGGTATACCCTCCCACACACAAGTCCCCCAATGAACACTTCAAGGTGTTCACATGCTCAGGTCACATCACTCCCTCATATAAGGTCAAGATGGGGTATTGGTTTGATAAAATAAAGGTAGTTTTTTGGGGTGAGTGGTGCATCCCCAAGGACTTTCCCCTTTTAGCTATGGAACAAGCATAGTTTGTCATGAAGCAGCACTTCTCCCTCATGCATATATAAATGAACCCATCTAGAGCGATCTCTACATGGCTCAAGTTACCATACACTATTTTAGTGAAATACTTCATAGAATCTATGAATCATGTTTATGATATACAACCTATCATCTTATAGGCTGAAATAATAGAATTAGAGATTCACACTCTCCATAAAATGTTTGTCTATCTAGGAAAAAAGGCCTATATGGAGAAGAGGGAGACAAACTTGAATGACATTAAGGCTAAGTAGATGATGGTGGGGGAGAAAATTCATAGCTTTCTTTACATGTTTCACCCTTAAAGGATCCATAAGGCAAGGACCCCAAGGAGAGAATTCTATGAACACCACCCCTAAAGAAGAAAAAGTGGCCAAATATGGGTGCCAACACAAGTGGGCTTTAGGCACCACAAAAATGGTAGAAGACTACAAAATCATGATGAACTATCCATTCACCATATAGACTTGTGCTATCCCATCCATCTGATCCACCTCTACCTCACACTTCACCTTTTCCACCTCATCCATCTCCATCCCCTACCCATACTTTTCTATCTCCTACACACTCTTCACCACCATGCTTTACATCACCTTAGCCTAATCTTCCTTTTTCTCCTTCACCTTCTCCACCTCCACCTTCCCCCCTAAATTAACTCCAACACCATCTCCCCTAAGTGTTTCTACTTTAAGAGCTACCAAGTAGTATCCCCCAACACAAACACCATAGTAAGAAATTCTTGAGTTATAGGTTCTAATTTTGATAAAACTCCTTCCTTAGAATAGGAGAAGAAAGTTACCTCTGATGATTTGCTAATTAATGTTGAACCACTTTATGGCAAGGAGAGGGATGGTGAATAAATAAGCATAATGGCTATTGGTATCTATGAGGAGGCAAAATTTGAACATGACCCTAGTAAAGGGAAGGGAATAGCTAAGGCTATATAAGATCATGGTGATGATGAATCTATAAATGTGCATGAACGATACCAATTCAATGTCTAAGATAAGATGATCTCTCTTTGGTTACATTTATTTCCTAGTGAAGTAACTATGGAAACAAAGAAGTAAGTGTCCTTCCTTTTAGATATGTACAATGAGGAGCACAAATTTGAAATCCCCAAGGGAAACCTCTCCTTGGGTCCATATACTCTAGTACTACCAAAACCATTGTGGGTAGATCCATAAAAGATATCCCCTCTTCTAGCAAGCACCACCTTTTTGAAGCTAGGCATGGAAATCACACACCAGAATATTTTACTACATTTTGATGTGTGCACTACTGAGATGAAACATGTCAAGATTATGGGAATATATAATAATAAATTTTTAGAGAAATAAGTGTTCATCATGGAAGCAGAGCCACATTGAAACATAAAATCTAAGAGGCCATAGAGGCAATAGTCAAGGTATTAAACCTCTATAAAAACAATTTTAAATGAAGAACAAGCACAAGTAAAAGGCATGGCATGATCATCATATAAATAAAAACCATTTTCTCTAGGAATGAAAGTCTTGTCATATGAATCTAAGTTCACGCACCACCCTGGAAAGATTTACATTCATTGGGATGGTCCTTTTGTAATTCATAGAAGTTGACCTACTAGAGCATGTTAGTTACAAAGGATGGATGACCAGTTCCTTCTTAGGAACTATAATGGAAGTCATTTCTAGTCATATTTCACTTCAAAAAAGCTGATGTATTGTAATAAATAAGGTTTATGCCATTAGTTTAGGATTTAATAAATTTAATAAAAAGTTCTTTTGTTACATGCAACTTTTCCTTTTTATAATTTTATTTCAAAAGTTGTCCTTTTCATAGAGGACCATGATTCATTTTAGTGTTGGGTAAGAATTCATGGTTAGTAAGTAAAGCACACAAGTTACCTAGGTATGTGGGGTTAGATAGGATTTCAAGGTACATGGGTGCATAAGCTTCTTAGGGTGTGAAAATTTCAAGTTTAAGCCTCATAAAATATCTATTTGAATTAAAATACTCCAAAGATCTAACGGAGCATGTTTAATCATGCATCAAAATATCAATGGTGAATGGGTAAGGATAGTGTTAGTGGGTCCCAAAGATATAATGGAGTGTGTTTAATCATGAACCAAAAGATCAATGACGAGTGGGTGAGTACAATGTTAGTGGGTCCAAATGATATAATAGAACATATATAATCATGCATCAAAGATCAACAGTAAGTGGGCAAGGACAATGATATTGGGTCCCAAAGATATAATAGAACATGTTTAATCATGCATCAAAGATAAACAGTGAGCAACAAGTAAAACATTAGAGGATCTTAAAATTAAACACACCAATGATAAGTGGTATGATCTCAAGAATAGAATCTAGATCTAACAACACATGGATTAACTCAAATTAGTGGGGCTAGGTAGATCTATGGATCATTTTATCTCATATAAAACTAATCCAATGGTTAGCTCAAGGTTAAAAGGTCAATAAATCCTAAAAATAAGTGAGAGGTTATCAAGTGTCATGACTATGGGAGCTGTTAGATAAATCAATGGTATGCTTTGATCAATGTGAAAGTAGATAATTGGTCCATGATCGATCTAGTAGAATCGAATCAATGACATGTATTTAAGAATAAAATATAGCTATCATCCACTTAAAATAAAGGTGAAAGATGAGACGTGTCATTAATGCAAAAAAAATAGTCATGATAAGTGATGGGCCAAAAACATGATGTGGTAAATATCGTTAAATGCATTAATTGACAAAAGTGAGGATTCAATCATGGTGGCCATTAAGGATCTACATTAATTACATAACGTGATGGGTGATGGGACAAAATTAATGATGGTAAACTCCTCTTGGATTTTATAAATATGCAAGTTAAACTATTTTACACTTTACCTTAAAGATTAATAGATCCAAAGATCAAGGGACTACCAGAGTTGAGCTAATAAAACTCATATTTGATCAAAGTGAATTCATCTCCATAATAACCTACATAGGGAATTACCAAGTTAACAATATATATTACGAGTTTGGTTTGTTTGAAAAACTTTAGTACCAAAAGTTGGAGGTTGTAGGTCTTCCATTAAAGGGTGCTAAAGATCAAAAATCCAAAGTAGTAATCCCTAACCACATATTCTTTTGGAAATATTGCATGTCCATGCATAAACCTTTAGGATCATTTAAGGGTGATGGAACCTAAGAAAAAGGCCAAAATAAATGAATCCTTGCCAACAATACTAGAAGAAGAAGAGGTGAGCAGAGGAGACTAGGTTCTAATTAGGGAAGAGACACTAGAATAATAAGTTTAGAACATTGAAAAAGAAGAGGAAAGTATGGTGTGTAAATTGAATTAGGCTCAAACATACTTAGCATAAAAATATCAACTATCCCCACCTTCATCTTTATTAATTGAAAAAATTCAATATCTAAATTCAGTGTTGCATGCAAAAAATTGGGTTTCCAAGGTTTCCACTTATACCGTCTTCGACTAAAATCATCAAAAACCTAGGAATGAGGTTGAGTTCCAAAGTAACTATCAATTCAAGACCATGAACACTAGGAACCAAGTGATGTATGATATCATAATATTTAACTAGTAGGATGTTATGTGGTTATTTCACCTCTTCAATTTAAAATACTTTGGTAAACCCATGAAGGCATTTTAGTTATTTATTTTGTGTATCTATGAGGGCTATATCTACTTCACTAAGCATAACATGAATATCATGCTCAAGAAGATCAAAAATGTCATAGGGCTATAGTGCTCAAGGTTTAACATAATTAATGACTTGGCTAATATCAAAGAGGTCTAAAAGACTACCACGACACTCATGTATTAGAAATAGGGCCATAAACTACACATTAAAAACCTATAAGATCATGCCCTCTAGGTTGTAGTGTGGATTATCATGACCAAGATCAAAGGGACCAATCATTAGAAAAAGGTTGACATAGTGCACCTCTATATTTCCCATCATGTCACATAGGGGTTAAAGTACAATTGGGATATATACTTCACACAAAAAGTTATTGATGATGTGGAGAGGACCCATTGAATTCCCAAATATAGATTCCCATGGGGAGTAATCCTCTTATTAGTTTTTGATAAAATTGGTGTGTTAGATTATAACTCAAGAGCACTGAAGTGGGTATACACTCCCATGCACAAGTCCCCCACTAAACACTTCAATTAATTCACATCACCCCCTCATACAAGGTCAATATGAGGTATTAGTATGATGGAATGAAGGTGGAATTGAGGTATGAGTGGTGCATCCCTAAGGAATTACCCCCTTTAGCTATATGGCAAGAAAAATTTCCATGAAACAACACTTCTCCCTCATGCATATTTGAATGAACCCATTTGGAGAATTCTATGCATGGATAAAGTTACCATATGAATTTTTAGCATCTTACATTATAGACTCTATAAATTGGATTCACAATGCATAACTTATTAACTTGCAGACTAAAAGAATAGACTCAAATTTTTACACTCTTTGTAAAATGTTTATTTATCTAGACAAAAAAGACTATATAGAGAAGGAGACATGCCTAACTAACATTAGGGTTAAATAGATGATGGTGGGGGAGAAAATTCACAACTTGCTTTTTCCCCTAAAAGGATCCATAAGGTGGGGACCCTAAGTAAATACTTCCATCAGTGCCACCCTTGAAGAAGAAAAGGTGACTAAATGTGGGTACTAGCACAAGTGGGCTTTAGGCACCACAAAAATGGTGTAAGATTGTAGAATCACCATTCCCTATCTATCTACCATCCAGAACTATGCCATCATATCCATCTGTACCAACTCCACCTTGCCCTTCACCTTCTCCACCTTATCCATATCCAATCCATCCCCACACTTTTCCATCTCTTATTCACTCTTCACCACCATAATGTGCATCACCTTAACCTACCCATCCTCTTTATCCTCCACCTTCTACACCTCTGCCTTCTCCCCTTAAATTAATTCCACCACCATCTCCCCCAAGTAATTATAATTTAAGAGATACCCAGTAGTACCCCTAAGACAAGTTCCCCAACAAGAAATTCTTGAGGTACAAGTTCATAGCTCAAGTTCTGATTCTGATAAAATTCTTTCCCTAGTGTAAGAGGATAAAGTTGCCTCTAATGATTCATCTCTTGATGTTGAACCATTATATGGCAAGGAGTGGATAGTGAATAACTGAGCATGATGGTCAATGGTAGCCATGAGGAGGCCAAAATTGAGTGTGACCCTAGTAAAGGGAAGGAATTGGCTGAGGATACATAACAACATGGTGACAATGTATCTGGTAATGCATATGAGTGATATCAATTCAACATTTAATATAAGATACTCTATTTTTAGCTGCATTTCATTCCCAATAAAGCAACTATGGAAATAAGGAAGCAAGTTTCCTTCCTTTTAGATATGTACAATGAGGACTGTGAGTTTGAACTCCCCCAAAGTAGCCTCTATATGCAATCATAAATGCATCATGTCTATGAATTAATCCTAGATTAGATAAGATATATCATAACTACACTTCCAATTGGGAAACACTTCTTAAGTGGGAGCATGACCAATATGGGGATATACGAGACTTGATTAGAGGATCACTTGTGACAACATATCATGCTAGGAAGGGTTATAAAGCCTAAAGTCTAACACAATCACATAACAACCCTAATGGATTCCTAAGGTTTAAAACATTCACTCTAATCTAATAATAAGAAATTAAAATATAATCTAGTGCACACCAAATCTTGTGGCACAAAGTGGGAGTTAGAAACAATAAAACAAACATGTATAGGGAACTTCAATTAAAGTATGTATGAGTAATACCCTAATACATAAAATATGAAAGTAGTATTATTCAAACTAACACTTATGCTACTTTTATCTACTAAAAGAGAGGAGAAAAATTTTATAATATACTTACCTAAATGTAAACCCATCGAGACTCAATCTCTCCCTAGGCCAAAGGGGATTCACAAGAGGTTTTTATGGTTTTTAAAGATCACTAAAAAAGGCTAAAGCATCCAAGGCTTATCCATAAGACTAGATTCTCCAAATAAGAAACCTGAGCTAAGTCTCTTCAAGTAGAATGGTGGGAGATCATATTATGAATAATCTCGAGAAAATAATAAATCTTTATTGCATATATTGATAACGACCAAAATGATCTTGTATATATAAGTAGATCTTGCCCTAAATCTTTCTAGGAATGTTAGCTATACAAGGTCGACCTAGTTGACCTAGTGTGTTTTTGGGTATAATTTACTAGGTCTATGCTAGGTCAGCTAAAAGGCTAACAAACCAAGAAATTAAATAATACCCTTAAAGTGTACTAGGTTGACCCAGTACAAATAATAGACCAAAAGGAGTTTAAGACAAGAAAGGAGGGATGGAAAGAGAAAAATACTAGAGGAATACTCAAGGGAGGATAAGTAGTTTAGGGAATGGTTGTGGGATCTAGTTAGATTGGTAATAATGTGGAAACAAGGGATAATAATCTTATGAAGCACCAAAGATCTTCCCACCCCTTTCCTGGTGCATCCCTTAGGGTGTGCACTTAGAGATATTGAGTATCGATGGTTTCCTACAAGATTTAAATCATTAATATTTGATAAAATTTAAAAAATATTATGTGTATACATATACCCCACTTGAATCTCATCACATGTCACTAAGGTGTAATAGGGGATGGTGCTTCAAAAAAGAACATAAGGACACACACAATGTTGATGCTAAAAAAAATTGTAGTATTTTAAAGTAAAAAGAACTAAAATTAAATGATTGAAAAAGAAACTAATATAAAAAGTAAATAAGTAAAAAAAAAGTAAATGCAATGTGTACCTTAACTTACCTTTATCATGGGATGTTTTTCTACTATGTTGTTAGTTTTTATTATGTAGGGTATAGAGACTGATTTTGACAAACCCAAGAATACAAAATTAAAGAGCAAAAACAAAAAAATGCAAGAAAATCCAAGATAGATGGTGCTATGATGATAGGATGTACTTGGGAAATACAACAAGATGGGGTGATAGTTGTTATGTTATCCAAATGACCAAGTCAAAAAAAATATTAAATTGGGTAACCAAAAATCCAAGGCTACTAAAGACCAAAAAATCAAACAAGCTATCCTTAAGTAAGAAAGGCAAACTCACCAAGTCAAACCATGAATACATGTCAAATAAGATGTTAAAATAAAATAAAATAAATCAATGGTAAAAGAATAAACAAAAATGGCAAAACAACATTGATGAGTGAGTACTAATAATCCACACTCACTCAACAATGGAAACAAGATGCATAAAAGGGAAAACAACATTGTCGAGTGAGAAGTAATAAGCCACCCACACTCAATAATAGAAAAATGATATGAACTCAAGTGTCAATAACAATAGGATAACAAAATCATGACAAATGATAAAAGGAAAGTAAAGTAAGTGTAGAAATGTAAATGCATATGGTGAAAAAGAAATAAGAATCCATAGTTACTCAAACATGTGGTTTCATTCTAAGGATAGATAAAAATAAAACAAAGTAGTGTTAACATGTTTTTAAGAGGTAAAGAAGAAGGAATTAAAGAATAAGAGAAAAAAAATTGGAATCACAATTTGTTTATCAATGGGGGAAAATGAAATGAGTGGAGGGGAGAATGAAGGAAATACCAAGGTAGAGGAACTCTTTATCAAAGTCAAGATACTCAAATTAGGTTTGTCAAAACAAGAGGACTTTCAACCTTAAGGGATATGAAGAACTTCTCTTAGTGATAGAAGTCGTGGGTCAACAAATGAAGTATATAGTTCATCCCATGAATTTTGTATGCATGAAAATTAAAATGGACCTACCTCCCCACGATGTGTTCCCCATTTTTTAGGACCCCTTATAGAGTCATCAATTTACTACGAATATTGGGTATTTGTGTGAGAAAGTAGGTAGCACCATAATGTTTTTAAAAATCCCCTATTCCAATCTACTAGCCTATTTTACCCTAAAGGACCTTAGCTCTATGTGATGTCAACTATGGATTTTGAGCTTCAATTAAAGATAAGAGATGTTCTAGTAATCATGTCTTTTGGTGCGAATTCGACTTTTGATATTTTTATGTTGCTTTTTATATATCATTGCCTTTTATTTTCAAATGATTTGGATTTTAACTTTCTTGATGGATTTTTTTATTCCTCCTCCATACGGATTTGTCAAACTAAAAATGGGTGATAAATATGACATTCATTTGAATACTTGGGATAAGGTTGCTAAGAAAGATAACTTCAAAGAGCATGGGGTCTAAGAGTCTTGTAAATCTAGGTGAAATAAAAGTGTTATCTTGACTTCAACCTTGTTTTATCTAATACAAAGATAAAATGAAGGGGAAATCAAGAGGAATGACACATGAAACAAGAGGAATGACACATGAAACACTTTGAATTGATTCAAATTATAAAAAATGTGACAAATGGAAAAGAGGATACAATGACAACAAAGGTGTGATTCCTTATCATAAGAAAGAGGGAAATGGAGGAAAACATGCTAACATAGATTGTTGTACAGATTTTATCTAATAAAAGAAGCAAAGGCTAAAGTTTGATAACACGAAAAGGATGGTAATTTTATGAGGATGTTCGGGTTTTATCCATGGTATTATAAATAAACTCATAAAAGAAAGACCCATGAGGGTGATGATAAGTAAGAGAAAAAATAAATGAGGTAAGAAAAGAAATGGTAATATTTTGTTAGGGATGTTGGGTCCTATCTATAGTCTTAAAAAGCAACTCACAAAATAAATACCCAAAGGATGCTAGAACAACATTGGCAAGCATCAACAAGAAAATATAAATATATAAAAGATCACGGTTTTATCAGGAATGTCGTGTCTTATCCATGGTTTTACAGATCAACTCACAAAATAAAAACCCAAGGGGTGGGAAAGACGAGAAAATGCAAGAAGATAAAGAAGACTATGGTACATCAAGAAACCAAAAGACCAAAAGGGAGGGATAAAGGTTTACAAAATGAATAAAAATACTTTAGAGGGAGAGACCCATGCTTAAGTAACCTGCAAAAATTGCTAGATAGATATAGATAGAAAATATGACAAAAATCAAATGTTTAGGCAAAGTACTTTTTGAGGAATTGAGCATTGGTGGGCTCTTTAAAAACATGGCCTTAATTGGTTTTAAGATGGTAAGTGCTTGGACTAAAAATGCCTTTAACTAAATATGGGCCCCACCATTTTAGGGCATATTTACCTTCTTTATCATGGGTGTAATCTAATTTAAGGATAAGGTTACCAACATTAAAAGTGTGAAATTTAACATGTTTATTATGTTATCTAACAATGCAAGCTTTGTATTCACATTTATGTTACAAGGTAGAAAAATTATGTTCATCAAGAAGATCAAGGGCATGAAGGTGAGATTCACATAATTCTTTATGGGGAATAATTCAATGAATAGATATACTAAGAGAGGGAAGCTCAACTTTGAAAAAAAGAACCAACTCAAAACCATAGACTAGAGAAAATGGAGTTGCCTTAGTGGCAGTGCATATGCTAGTATGATAGGCCCAAAGTGTAGGGTAAAGATGAATATGCTAATATATGTGAGTTTTATGAATTTTATTTTGGAGAATTTTATTAATGGCCTCAACTTGACCCTTGCATTTTAGATGATAAAGTATGGAAAACTTGTGATTGATCTTGAATTTATTACAAAGTTGTTTAACATGTTTGTTTTTGAAGTTATCACCATTGTCAAAAATAATGGTATGGGGAATGCTAAATTAGAAAATAATTTGGTTAAGAATAAATTTGGAAATGGTATGACTAGTGACATTAATGAGAGGCATGGCTTCTACCCATTTGGAAAAATATTTGGTAGCGATGATGATAAATACATGCCCATTTTAGGAGCGAGGAAGTTTATCAATGAGATCAAATCCCCACATGGAAAATGGCCATGGAGACTTGATAGTTTGAATTTTAGAAGGAGGAAAATGGATAATATCATCATGAAGCTAACAAGGAGTGCAATTTTAAGCATATTCAATTTCATCTTTTTCAAGAGTAAGCAAAAATTAACCCATACTTAGGCATTTTTTTTTGTAACATGTTTGCTGACCACCACAAATGCCCACATGTTCTTGTTCAAGAAGAGGAGGGACCTCATCTTTCATAACATAATAGAGAAAGGTACCTTTAGCATTGTGATAGTAAAGGATGTTGTGTTGAAATACATACTTGAAAGCTTGTTTATGAATGAATGTCTTTTCACAAGATTTTAAATTAGGAAGATAAGTTTGGTGTTCAAAGAATTGAATGATGTATTTATATGAAATCTAAGGGTAATAACCTCAAATGGATAAATGAGTGAATCTCATGATTGAGTTGAAGATGGAGATTGTCTTATGTGTATAAGAAAAGAAGGATCAGAAATAACTTGATGTGGATGAAATAGAGAGGTTGAAGAGGTGAGAGAATCAACAATGGAATTTTGATCTCTAAGAATAGGCTCAATGGTGAAAGAGATAAAATTCTTAGCAAAAGTGGTTGAAATTTAATGATAGGTAATAAGGTTTTCACTTTTACATTAATAATTACCACCAACTTGATTTTAAATAAGCTGAGAGTCACCTAAATCATGAAGGTATTGAATGTCTAAATCAAGAGCAACGCTCATGCCTAAGATAAGAGCTTCATACTCAGCTATATTATTGGTGACATCAAAGGTGAAGTAAAAACCTAAATGAATGATCTTACCAAGAGGACTTGTGAGAATGAAACCTACACCAACTCCTTGAATGCATTTAAAACCATCAAAGTGAAGGGTCCAAGTATCCTCATGCAAGTCAACATTAATTTCAAGGAGCTTCTTGATAAATACATTTGGTTTATTAGTACCAAAGTGAATGGAATATTCTTCAAGTTGATTGGCTTTAATATTGGTGGTAAATCAATGCAAATAATCTTTAATAGAGATAGCTTGATTAATACCTTCAATGTAACGAATATTGTCATCTAGAAGGTCATACTAAAGGGAAGAAGTGGCTAGAATGAGAGATATAGTAAATTGGTCAGCTATGACTTTACTTTTAACAACTTTTTAAGTGATGATGTAAAGATAAAATTTCATAAGGAGGAACATCCATTTGCCAATTCTATCTCTAGGAAGAAAGGCTTTAGATAATAAATGATTAAGGGGGTCAGAATGAATAATGATGTAAGTAGTTTGGTAAAGAATGTAGTGATGATTTTTTTTAGTCACAAAATAGATAGCTAGGTAATCATGCTCAATTTTGGTATAACATGTTTCATAGTCAATGAGGCCTCAACTAATATAGTAGATAACATACTCTCTTCTTATATCATCTTGTTGGTTAAGCATTTCCCCAACTAAAATAGGTGTGTAAGAAGTATCTAGAATCAAGGGTTTATCATTGGAAGGAGGATAAAGTGTAGGTGGATGAAGCAAAGACTCTTTCATGTTATCAAAGGATTTTTGACATGTATCCATCCATTTTAAAGCAATATTTTTCTTAAGAAGGAAATTGATAGAGTAAGTTCAATATGCCATTTCAGGGATGAAGCATATAATTACCCCAAGCTTACCTAAATAAGTATGAATGTCAGCAATAGAACAAGGAATAAGAATGTTGATGATAGCACTAATTTTGGTAGGGTAAATGTCAATATCATAAAGAGAGATAAAGAATCCTAACAATTTTCTAGATGTGACTCCAAAGACAAATTTTTAAGGATTAAGTCTAACTTTATATTTAAGGATACAATAAAAGATGATAGAAATATCGAAGAGAGGATTCTTATGATGTTTGGATTTAGTAATAATATCATACACATAGGTTTCAACAATTTTGTGAATTAGATCATGAAAGATGTAGTCATTACACATTGGTAAGTGGCGCTAAAATTCCTGAGATTAAAGGGAATTTTGACATGGCAATAGGTTCCCCATTCCTTGGTGAAATTATTCTTATGTTGGTCTTTAGGAGTGATATGGATCTAATTATATCCTAAGAAACCATCTATAAGAGATAACATTTATTAGCCAGCCATGGAATCATCGATGGCATCTATTCAAGGTAAGGGGAAGTTTCATTTACGACAAACAAGATTAATATTGTATAAATAAATATAAATATGAATAACTATAGTGACTTTCTTTTAAACAAGGATAATTCTGGAAACCTATTCAAAATAATCCACCAGTTTAATAAATTTAGCATTGAGTAATTTGATGATTTCCTTATGACATAAAGTTGAGACTTTAGGTAGAAATTTTTCTTACTTTTGACACATAGTCTTGGCATCAGGATAAGTAATGATGTTATGTACCACAATTTTAGGGTTAATGATAGGCATTTGCTCATAGGACCAAGTAAAAGCTTCACAATAGTTGTAAAAAAATAAGCCAAAATTATCATGTTTAATAGGTGAAAGCTATCGAGAAACTATAATCAATCGAGGACAAGATATGGTACCATATTTTATATGAGTGATTTCTTTAATAAGCATGGAATTACCATCTTGAAAGTGGTATGATGCATTAGGTAAGGCTGAAATTGTATTTGTTTTAGGATCAATGAAGTTGTTAAAGCAAAGAGTTTATTTTTGAAATTTCCAAGTTTATGATGCTACCGAGGAAGTTGAGGTTCCCAGGCATGAAGTAACTCAAGGATAGCTTGGTCACTAGGCAAGGTAGAAAGAGGACCATAATATTCAACATTTACTTCTTGATAAAGAATTTGATTTCCATAGCTATCATATTCATAATGAAACTGATGAACATTGATTGCTTTAGCATCAAGTGTAATTTTAAGAGAAGTAGATGGAACAGAATAGATTGGTATATTAGTGGATTCAATGATGGGAGAAGGATTGGATACAATAATTAGATCTAAAGGTGTAGGATATTTCAAAAAATTGGAAGGCATAATTTGGTCTACCACCTAAGGAGTATCAATAAGAGGAAGATTGATAGGAGGCACATGACCCTCAAGATCTAAGGTACGATCCATAAAAAGGGTATGCACATTTTGATTAAAATCATGGATTTGGGATAAAGTTTTTTGATAATGCTGGACATCCAAATCTCTAGATTGAGTTTGGGCCATGATATAGTTGTCATCATATGTTGGATTAATCATAAAACCTTGAGAATCAGGGGGACTTTCAAAAGGTGAAATCCTAATATTATTGAATATATGAGGAGACATGATGAGAGGATCTTGAAATATTTTAACCATTCTAAAAACAATTCAAGTGAAGGCATATTTTGGTAAATAAGGTTCTTGATCATCACATAGAGGGGGGGAAAGTTGATAATCTCATCAATAAGAGGAACGATACAGTCTCTTGGTAATAAATAAAAAGGAATCCATTGCAAAATATATGGAGGTAACTTGGTAGTATTTCAAGTGTGTTCAAATTCATTGGGCTCATTATGATTAGAGTCCATAAGAGTAACTTGTAGATCAGGACTCATGTTGATAAAATCAGGTAAAGGAGCATTGTTAATATTATGATTTGTAGGAATATGGTATTGAGGTTTAGGATTAGGAAGTTGGCGACTCCATGGATCGGGATCAGCTTCATGCTTGTATCATTTTCAATTATACAAGAGTTTAATACATTGAATACCAAAAGAAGCAATGGCCCTCATTCGATGGGTCCATGGATGACCAAGATGGATATTGTAAGATAAAGGGGATCAAAGACCATAATCTTGGTTTAAATGGTCTTAGGTCCTATGGTTAATGGAAGCCAAATACAACCAAGTGGATTTTGATTAGTCTTATCAAAACCATGGAAAGTAAGACAAGTTTGCTTGAGATGACCCTTATTATAACCAATTTATTTTATAAGCCACAAGGATGTCACATTAATACTAGAGCTTTCATTAGCTAATACTTTTAGGATAAAAGTGGTATTAATGGTTATTTTAATAAAGAGTGGTAGATCATCAACATGAAAACTAATTTCATCATTAATCATATCCTCTTCAAGAAACTCAATTGAATGTTTGGAAGAGGGACACAAGGTTTCAATGGTGTTGAATTTAGTAGGTTGAGAGTCAATAGAAGGTGGTTATTAATCAATGGAGGATGGATCTTAAATTTATTAAATTTGTTGCATAAGGAGTTTTCAATGATAGGATGAAGTGTGAACTAACTCCATAAGAGGGATCTTACAAGGCAGAGTTGAGTTCTTCAAGAAAATTCCAATGAGATTTAGAAGAACTAACATGAGTTTTAGAAGGTAAATTAGTTTTGGAAGGTATATATGTAGCTGGAGGAACAGAAGGAGGAATTTGTTCCTCAGGTGCTTTAAAATCAACGTTAGAGGTGGTGGTATCTTTAAGAATTTGTTCTTCTAAAGATGAATTTTTAGGCTTGGTAATAGGATCTTTGTGAGCCAGTTTATGATGATAATTAACCTTGGTAGTGTTGACATATTGAGATTTGTTATAATATTGATCATAATTAGCATAAATGGAACAAACATTCTTGACATTTTATTGATTATTATAAGAATATTTTTGGTTGTTGGAGGAAGAATATTTCAAATTTTGTCATTTTTGGGAAGCAATAGTGTATTCTTGATGATGAAGATTGATCATAGCTTCATGATTAAATGAATCACCAAGTATATATGAGATAAAAAATTTATTAATACCTCTAAAAGATTCATGAGAATTCCCAATGTTAGTATGGAACCAACAAAATATATTAGGGTAATACCACTTAGGAGAAGCATTAGGATAGATGAAAGGTTTTGACGGCGGTAAAAATTGATTCATTTGTTGAACTAAAATAGGTGTATGAGAAGGTGAAGGAATATCAATTTTGGAAATTCCTTGTTTAGTTTTTAGAGCATTAATAGTGATAGCAATAGATGTTTGGAAAGATCCTTTAATAATTTTAGGATTAGGTTTAAATTGCTTCATAAGAAAGACTTGATGCTTAGCTTGATCAAGAGCTTCATTAAGTGTTTGAGGAGCAAAGGTTCAAACCTTATATTGAAGAGTAGGAATTAAATCCATGATAAAGAGTTTAAATAGATTATCATCATTCGTGTTGTGATAAGCTTTATGAGCTAAATATTTCTATCTTTTGAAAAAGTCATGAGTTGATTCAGTGGGAGATTTTTTAGCATTGATGAAATGGCTAAGATAATTTTTAGGAAGATCATTGTGTTGAAAATATTTAACCAAAGGATTAACCAAATCTTAAAGTTGAAAAATAAAATGTTTTGGAAGTTGATTATACCATTCTAATACATCACCAATGAAGGTTTTGACTAAGAGTTTAGTAGTGGTAAATGTATTAGTTTGGATCTACTCTTTGTAAAGGTTGTCAAATGCTTTAAGAAATGAGGTAGGGTCTTTAGTCCCAACATATTTGATAGTTAGAGATATGTTACCAATATCATTGGAAATAATGAAGGGGGATAAACTTTCATTTTGAATGGTTTGAAGCATCTTGTTATTCATTATGGGTTAAGGAATAACATTACTTGAGGCATCCCTAAGAGGTGGAGGAATATAATTAGGATTATCTTGAGGATGAATAGTTAGAGGTTAATTATCCATCTTGATCAAATGTTATTGAAGTTAAATCATTTGATTGGTATTATAATTTTGCATAATGTTCATTTTTTGAATGACTTAGGCTAAATTTTGGGTTGTATCGAGACGTGGGTTGGTATTTTTAGGAGCACTCCCAATATTGGTATTAGGGAGAGGATTTATAGAAGAAGGATTACTAGTAGGATTATTAAGTAAACTTGTATCAATCAATTCCACATTAGTTTGAAGATTTTGAAAATTTTATTGGTAAGTATAGAAAGGATCAGATCCATCAACTTCATCTTGAGGTGTTATTTGCACCATATTATAGTTCATAGATGAAGGAGGAGAAGAGTTACCCCAAGAGTGATGGTGCTCTTGAGAGGAAAAGAGAGGAAGAAATGAACATACCATATAATACCTGAATGGATTCAATCTATCCAAGAAGATCCTAATAGGAGATTTAATTCTAATTGAAAAGAGATAAATAAAATGCAAAATTGGGAAGGTAAGGCATTAGATTGACAAATAGAGAAATCATAAGATAGTACAAAGTCAACTGGGTCAATTTAGTATAAAAAATAAGGCCTATAAACTATATAAGGTCAATTGAATCGATCTAGTACAATGAATATAGGTAGGAAAAAGATGGAAAAGGAAGTTGTAGACTATACAAGGTTGACTGGGTCGATCCAATGTAGTAAATAGGGAGAAAGAGAAAGATGATAACAAGTTATGAGCTAAAATAATATAATTTTATAGCTAATATAGGGAAGTAAGATCTATAAGGAAATAAATAGTTAATTGGATCAATGCTAGCTAATATAATTGAGGTACACAAAATAAAACCTTGAACTAATGCTGGTTTAATGTAAGTTTTTGCACACACAATTAAACAAGGACCAAGCAGACAACTTGAAAAGTAAAGCTAACTAACTAGTCAACTTGATTGTTTATTAGATTACTAAGATATGATTTTAAATGTGATTGGTAGTTGGATATAAGCAAGGTACTAGATAGCAATCTAAGGATGGTTTTAGGTAGTTTAGGCTTAAAGTGATTGTAGTGGCAATGATATAGGCTTGGTATTGGAGCCTACCCCCTCACTTCACACACCACAATGATAATAGTGTTGAGTGCTTAGCTAGAATATACCATCAACCATGCTTTATATTTTACTAGAACATCAAGTCAGATTCCCCTTTGGTGATGAAATCCATATAGGTTGGCCTAGGATAGAAAAATGTTAATGTTCTTTTTTATGTTTTTGTGATTTGGCCATGTGTACATAAAATATAAATAATGAAACTAAGTGATTAATTAAAAATCCCCTAATTAGACTATGTGTACTATTCTAAGCATGTAAGTAATATGAAAAGAAAGTGTGAACTAATTACTAACAAATAAGAGGTCAATTATAACTTTGAAACAAGATATAGTGTTAACACTATATGTAAAAAATAAAAAATAAGACTAACAATGTCAAACCTATACTAAAAAATCAAGGTCTGAAAATGAATTGGGTTGGCATTGTCGATCTAATTATTTTAAACATCACCAAAACACAAAATTGGGTTAGCAGTGTCAATTCAGTTGACTATGCAGGGGTAGTTTTGAAGACTACAAATTGTGGAAGAAAAGATAGAAAAGAAAGAAACATATAGGTATAAATTAACCTTGGTGGATTAGGGAGGTAATGAAAGAATATTAATGATGAATAACTTTGAAGTATGCTTGAGAAAATTGCAAACTAGGTCAACAAAATTGATCAAGCTATACAAGAACCTGCTGAAAAGGTGATAAAACTATAAGGGGTCAATTGAGTCAATCTAGTAGATTGAAGTGGGTGTTTAAAATACTGGAAACTTATACTAGGTTGACTAGGTTGATCTAGTTGCCTATTCCTAAGAACCTACACATAGAGAAAAATAGTTGGGTTGATAGAATCAATCTAGTATGTCAAAATATATAATAAAAATAATGAATTAAAAGTGAACAAATCATACAAGGGTTAATTTTGTCACTTGGATTTCACCCCTTGAAGAGATTCCTAGCTCTCCTCATCCAAGTGGCATAATGGAAACATCTCACTTGTTGTGGGTAAACAATTTGGAGAGATGAATCTCTAGAAGCACTAGTTTCCTTGATGTACTCTTTGAAACACTCTCCTATTTATCAACTTGGCATGAAAAGGGTTAATAATACAAACTAATAAAACTAAAAAGTGATTCAACAATATTTATTTTCCTCCTAATTACTAAAATTATACTACTTAGAGCAAAATAAATCTTTCTTCACATAAAACTCACAACACAAGACAAATTGTTACATCAATGTTTCATATGCTAGGTTCAAGAGGTATTTTGATGTTTATGAGGGTAATTAATGATTTCTTGGCATAATAAAATAATTTAACACTTATAAAACACTTATACACTAAAATATTACACTAACAAAGACTTATAACAATTACTCTTCTACACACTTGGTGAATAATCAAGGATAACATGCTAAAAAAGATCATCTTCTACTACACAAGACCAACAAGATTACAACAAAACTCAAATTTAAAAGTAGGAAATTTTTTTTTTTTTATTACTTCAATTACATTCAAGTAAAAAATTGGCTAGTGTTTCACCATCAACCAATGGAGGCTATTCAAAAGATCCAAAAGAGTCACTATTTATAACATTTGGAAGAGAGGTGAGACAAGGTAAGTCTAAAGGTCACTTGGATACTTTTAAAGATGATAAAAAAGGTTAATTATGCATTATAAATAGGTCTCAAATGAACCATGCAATTTTAGGAAACCCAAGTGTCTATATAAGTCATGAAACCTATGAAAAATGGCATGAAACTCCTTATCTTAGCTCAAAAAACTACCTTCATGATTTGGACCTATTTGAACATCCCAAAACTAAATAAAGATATGTATTATGATTTTAATGATATATAATTATTTCATACATGCCTCTCAAAGCATTGGTTTTATTTATACTCATCTAAAATCTCTTGGAAGTAAGCCAACACTACCTAAAGTCTTAAAAAATCCTTTTTCAATCATCACTCACACTTGGCCTCAAAATTGGCTTAAATTTTCCATGAAAATCCATGGGATGGATTGGGTGAAAATTTTAAAGACTATTCATGGCCTTATACTACTCAAGTACACCTTAAAAATTCTCACACTTGAAGTTTTCACCCTCTCACCATTGTGTTCACTATGCCAGTTTTGACTAGCTAGGATGAGAGCTCTTTTTTGGACACTTATAAGTTTTTTATTGTAATTAAATTATCATATTGAGTTATTAAAAGTCCTAATTTTTTCCCCAAACTTTAATTCATATCTTGAGTGTTCTTGTACCCTAAACAATGCATAAAACTATTAAATAAATCCATTTTGTACCATGTTCGTATAGGTAGGGTAGTAAAAATATTGATGAGGAGGATCCCTGAAGAGTCCTGTGAAACTTCTAATCACTTTCATGTTCATCTTATCCATCTAAATATCTCTCCAAGGTTGTTTTCTCCATCGGGTCTCTTCCAAGGGTTTAATAGGGTTTTAGGTAGTTTTCTTCCTTAAGCTTTATTCATAAAATAATAAAATTAGAACTACTAATAAATTTTTTTAAAAATGATGTTAATGGATCCTAATAATTCATCCAAACTCCTTTGGTTTCCATGAAAATTCTCATAGGAGATATAAGCACATGAAATCACTTTATTGAACTTGTTTCCACCTTTCTTACATGCTTGGACTATCTCTGAGCTAAAATTCCTTATGACTTAAATTCATACCAATATATTTAACATGTCTATTATGACCCTAAAAACATGACCTAATAGGATATAAATCATTTCTCAAGCTAAAAGTGTAAGTGACTTCCCATTTGGCCTTAGGCTTTAACATTGCCTAATAGGCATGTCTACACCATTGAGGATTTAGACCTCCCTATAAGTCTTCTCCCCTCTATGATATGATATTCATATTTCCCTTTATGTTTTTTAACTTACCAATTCAACCTAAAACCTTCTAAGTACTCCTCATCTCTTCTTATCATTCACTAACTAAGCCTAATTGAGACCCCTAGGGTTTGACTACATATGGTTCTCCACTAACACTTCTTAGTTTTTTATCATAAATATTGGGATAAATTCATGTTTTTTACACTCAATATAGGTTAATACATCATCCAAAATCATCACATGGTGTTTCCAAGGCACCCAACACTCATTTAGGTCACATTTTCTCCATTTTTTACCTATGTGTCTGCCTAAAAGTGGCCTACCTATGGGAAAACATAGAGGATATGTTCCATAAATTTTTAATAAAAACACTTAAATTATTGTATTTATTGGGTAATTATTACATAATTCATAAAAATTCAGGTCAAAATGACCTCTCTATCACCTTCAAATGTCTAAAACTCCAAGGCAAAATTTCCAAGCGTTGACTGTGTGCAAAAATGCCATATAGATTATATATTGCTTGGTTATGACTCTTTATTTTTCATGATTTTCATTAGTGATATTCCATTAAAGGTATAAAAATAATTTTTATATTTTTTAAACCTATTCATCACTCTAACCTACTACAAACCCTTCACATTCCTCAGCAAGTTCAAATTTGTGTTCAACCCTTGAATGTGTTTCAAGTCATGAAGGTACACTTGTAGGTATTCTTGCCTATTTTATCTTGATAAAAAGTTTTTAGATAATTAATTGTGTCTTATAATCATTCCATGATTTTTTTGGATCATTTATATTAATTTTCAATCTTCACACCTCACTCTTCAACAAGTTCACCTATTTACCCTCAACATGACTGCACACTCAACTGTACGTGCATATAGGGTCTTAAGAGGTCAAAATAAGATTTTTTCATCATTATAATATTTCATGGAGATAATAATGATATTATTTGATTTTTTTATATTCTTTTTTAAACATGTTAACTCTACTTACAACCTTCATATGCACTTTGAGTTCACAACTGAATTCTTTCTATTATGACTGTGAACCCCTGCCTATTTGACTCCTGTAGGTGCATGAAATATATAAATTGGATTTGGTCATGTTTTTATAGTACCTAATTACAAAATTTGGTTCAAAAATAATCTACTCATTATTTTATCCATCTTAAATTTCCTAAAACATCACATAGTTACCATGTTTAAGCCATTATCTGCATACCCTGCTCTAGGTTCTTTTTTTGTAGGACACTTGTAGGTGTCCATAAGGCTTGAAATACCATATAAAAAAATCATTATGATTATAATAATTCCAATTTTCACATTATTCAATCAATATGATCATTATAACCATGACTGACTTCTTAGTTGCTCTTAAAATGTCAATTGTCACTCACACCTCAAAACTTGTAGATAAAGAAGCAAGGTTTCAATGTTTTTGTATGAAACTTTGAGGCCTTAAAATTATATCCTTCACTTAATTTTTGACTCCCATATTTTTCATATATCTTCTCCATACCAAAGGAAATTATTTTCACCTATCTATATTCTCTAGAACTCTTTGTAAACAATTTGTAAGATATCCAAAAAAACCCTGGACCTCTATTTCCACATTTTAGGGAAAGTTTCCATAAACTCAATCTTTTATTCTTTAAAAGTAGATTACATATTATTTTTCCCCATTTACACCTCAAAAAATTATAAAATTTTCAAGTCACATATTATAATCCAAAAGAATGCTTATTCCATGTGGTACACCTGTAGATGAGCATTCTCACACACAAGCAATAAAGTAGACTGGAAAATATATAAGGTACTTATATTTGTGAACACCAAACATTACATAATAAATTATTTAGATTCACATTATCAATATTTATGGATTGACACATTTCCCAATCCCTCACCTTCAACATGACTCCAGTCGAAGGCCCCTGTAGGTGTGCATTGGTTGTATGTAGGTAGTTGGTGTGGAATATATAAACAAGGGTGGATAAAAACCTCATGGACAAATAAAAGTCATTTACAATCCTTCAAATACATTATTTCCACCAATTAAATCTTGATACAAGTTTGAAAACATCCCTTTCAATGTGAAAACCACTTGTATAAATATGGAATAGAGTAGGCAAGGGTATCTCATGAGTGTTTGGTGTGATGAGTGAACTTTTAACCAATATTATACCTCCCCAAACATATAAATTAAATATCCTCAATGATTAATGACTTGAACCAATTGATACACCATGATTACAACTCTATGAATAAGTTAAACAAGTTTATATAGGTGACTGTAAATGAAATTGAGTAAAGAGTTGACTTTGAGGAATGGTAAGGTTATAAGATTCCCAAAGCATGATATTTTGAAACCAAAACATGTATATAGGTGAATATATGGCTATTATACATGTGGAATACCATATCACATCCCTATGAAATCTCTATAGAAAATCAACATTCTAGAATAAGGAAGAATTAACTAAAACTTCACAATGGTGACAACTTCCTACAACATGAGACAACTTGCCCATTATAATATCATGAAACATGAAACTAAGAATGGAGATAATTTTATAATGTTTCCAACATCATATATATTTAACATCACCAATTGATTCATACAGACTTGTCCAAAATGGATCAAAACCTATAGGTTGCAATAAATAATGAGTAGAAAAACATAGTTAGCTTGTAAAGGATGGTTCATAAAGTATGGTTAAAAAATAATTACAATATTGATATTAAAATTAAGGTATCTATGTTTAATACCACCTCCCAAAATCATTTGTCCTAAAACCTTTTTAGATGTTCATACTGAGCACAAACCTAATGGTCACTTTTATTTGTCTAGAAAGGCAAAGAAGGAGCATAATAGTTTTGGCTTAAAAATGGTACTTAAAAATCATGTAAATAATTTATATGAGTGTGAGTGATTAATATGCACTCCATGGTATTTTACCATGTGTCACCTTTCCCCATGGGTCGTATAAGTGCCAAATGCTCCCTTTTTCAGTTGGTTTCTTCAATTTTAGTTAAACAACCTACAATATTCTGATGTAACTAGCATCCCTAATAGTTAATCTGACCTCTTTGATATTTTGAAGGAAAATAAGACACTTTTACACCTTGTTAACTATACCACTTGCATTTATGACCCCTAAAAGCCCACTAAATGACCCAATATGACAAATAAACTTATGAGACCATGATTAAGGATAAAAATACATTAGATAACATCAAATGAATATAATATAGCCTATGAAAAAATATTTTACCCATAAACTTCTAAAAAACCAAGTTTTTTACCTATAGAGGTCTAAATTTGACCTAAAAGTCAAATTTGGTCAACAAAATGATGACTCATAGGGGTATTATGCCTACTATACTAAAAACCAATAGCCTTATCCTATCATGGGCCAAGGGATTCAATGAAATATTGATAAAAAATATAAATGAATTGCCTAAAACACACACAAAACAACCATAACACACCAAGCAAACACAATACAAAGTAAGACACCAACAAGACTCATAAATGTGCATAAGCACTTAGGCAAAACAATAAAATCAACAACTATATATAATCAAAGAGGAAAAACTTAGTAGAAATGTTTGAGATATATCTCATTGACTGGGATATGAAGATCCTCTCCATCCATCTTTGAAAGTTGGAAAACATTGTGTTGTTTGCATCGAGTGATGACATAAGGGCCATTCCACAAAGCATCAAAATTTGTGTGTTTTATAAGCTTACCCCTATCCTCATCCCACTTTAGAATAATATCCCCCTCTTGTAATCTTCTTGGCATGAATTTATTATCAAAGTATCTCTTTTTTTATCTTTATGATCCCTCATAGTTTCCATAGCTTGATCTCTTGTTTCTTCAAGCTCTATCAACTCATAGAACCTAACCTCCATCCTTTCATTTTCCATCAACTTCAGCTAGTAAGTGAGATCTAAGGCTAGTAACTCAAGTGAAATAGGTAGTCTAGCTTCTCTCCCATAGACAAGTGTATATGGTGAGTTTCTAATGGCTCTTTTAGGGGTGATTCTATCAATAATAAGAGTTGTCTTTAAATTAGAATGCCAAGTTATTTGTTTTATTCCATTTTCCTCTTTATTATCCTAATTAGATCCTTATTAGTAGAATAAAATAGTCCATTCCCTTGTGGATAATTTTTAGAGGAAGTACTAAGTTAAATACCATGTTTCAAAGTCCACTCACTTTTCTTCATTCCAAGGAAAACCAATACATTGTCTAAAATTATTGTTGAAGGATTTCCCAAACCTTGTCACTATGCCTTCATAAAATTCTAAAACTAAAATTTTATTTGATTCCTTAAGAGATACATCCTCCACCCATCTTGTAAAGTAATTTTTAGCAGTCAAAACCCACTTGTGACTAACTCTAGAAGGTGGGTTGATTAGGCTTATGAAATCTTGACCCTGTTACATAAAATGTTTTTATGCTTGTATTGGATGAAGAGGCAATCCTATAAGATTTTTATTACCATCAAAGAGGACACATTTATTATATTTCCTTACCCAAGCATGGGTGTATTTAAACAAACTAGGCTAAAAATATCCATCTCTCATAATCTTAGCAGTTGTGGTTCTTGGAGCAAAGTGACCACCAGTTGGTCCATCATGAAACTCAAGAAATATTTTCTCAACCTAATCTAATTCAACACATATCAATATCACACTTGAGAATTATTCATAAATAATAATCCATCAATAAGTATATAAGGAATATATTATAATCTAAAGTACCTTCTTTTATCTCTATTTAGACCTTGTGGACACTCATCAGTTTGAAAAAATGGATCATTTCCTGTGTCTAACTTCTCATTGATGAAGATCAAATTTCATAGGATAATCATGAAGGGATAAAACAAATTATTTTTATTCCTTCAAATCTGAATCAATGTTCTCACATAATCCCTTCCCTTTGACTAGCTTGGTTGTCTTGATTTCTACATCATACTCTATCACTTTTGTAATCCAACTAGCCCTTTTTTAATTTAAATATCTACTCAAAAGGAAGTCTTTGGAAATAGGATGAGGTACCAATATATGAATCTTATTTTTAGATAAAATATACCTAAACTTCTTTATACTTATAACAACTAAAAGTACTTACTTCTCTACATAAGTGTATCTTACCTCATAACCTTCCAAACCTTGACTAAAGAAGGTAATAAGCTGCTCCAAGTTTTCTTCATTTGATTGAGTGATCATGGAAGATATTAATTATTCATTTCCAAAGTTATACAATCTGAAGTCCTTTGAGAAATTATGACTTGCAAGAGTTGGAGTTTGGGTAATAGCTTGTTTAATCTCTTCAAAAATCTCCTTTTTTCTTGTCCAAGTAAACACTTCAACTTTCCTTAGCATAGAGGTTAGAGGATTAACTAAGTTAGAAAAATTAGGAATAAATCTCCTTATGAAATTTATTTTTCCAAAAAAACTTTACAAACATTTCTTGTGTTTGGGTAAATCCAATGCCAAGAATGCACTCACCCTTTTAGGATATATAGATAGGCCTTTCTTTGAGATAATGTGCCCTAAAATTTTGCCTTCATGGAAAATAAACACACACTCTTTTAGGTTGACAGAGATTGAAAAATCTCTACATCTCTATAAAATCTACCTAAGGTGATTCAAATTATCCTTTGCATCCTTAAAAAAAATGTGATATCATCAAGATACACCAAACTTTATATCATTTATGTGACCTTGAAAAGCCATATCCATTGTACATTGAAATGTTGCACCAACATTAGACAATCCAAAAGTAATTTTACTATAAGTATATGTACCCCATTAATTAGTAAAGTTTTTTTATATTGGTCACTTTCCTTTACCAAAATCTGATGATACCCTGAGTATCCATCAAGGAGTGAGATCCTTTCACTACCTACCACAACTTACAAAATATGCTCCATAGAAGGAAGAAGATAATGGTCCTTCAAATAAAATCTATTCAAGTCTCTAAATTCAACACATAACTTTATTTCCCCATTTTTATTCCTTATCAAGACGAAGTTTTTCAACCAAGATGAATGCTTAATAGGAAAATTATTGGAGACTCAATCAACTTTGTAAGCTCCTTTCTCATGAGAGGCTCAATCTTAGGATTGAATGGCCTTTGTCTTTTCTTGATAGGATTATCATTATAATCTATATCTATGGTATGTTGAGTTAATTTTGGGTCAAATTATTTCAAATCACTATATTCCCATGCAAAGACATCATAAAATTTCTTGCATAATTCAATGACAGCATGTCTTTCTTCTCTAGTACATACCTTCCCAAGAGCAAGCATCTTATCCTTGAATATTTTTACTCTCTCATAATTTTCTTGCTTAGTATACATGCTTACCTTTTCCTTCTTCAATTGGTCATCATCATTGAAGATACTCTCAAGTGTGAATAAACCTTAGGGAGCTTATTTGTCTTTAATTATACTATATGACCTCCATATTTCTGTTGTAGTTTGGACTAATTCTTTGAAGAAAAATTAGCCTCCTCTTGTAGAAAAAGAGCTATTTTTTTGTCACTGTAAAACACTTTCCAATTATTTACATTAACAGGTATAGATGGCCTTATAATCACTTTGAGATGAGGTTCTTATCTTCTTTTAACCCCTTTGGAACATCAAAATGAGCTCTAATTGTTGCCAACCTATCAACGTGTTTATTGTCTTCTCTTGGTATATATTATATGTTTAAGGCTTGAAAATATTACACAATATACAAAAATATATTATTATAGGACTTAATAAAAGATTTTTTAGTCAAAATTTGACCTCTCATTTGATTTACAACTAACTTATTATCACCATAAACTTACAACTCTTTCACAACTCTCTTTCTAGCCCACTCAAGGACATGACTAAGGGCCTCATATTATACCACATTAAAAGTAAAAGTGAAGTGAAATATGAAATTAGAGTATTACCTTTCCTTGGATGGAGAAACTAACATTGCTCCACCACCTGCTCTAATCTTGCTTCTAGATCCATCAAAGAATAGCTTCCATAAACCATTCGTGTTTTCATTTGGCTTCATCAAATTTGTCATGAAAGAGTCCTCCTCATGAAGTTAATACACTCCAAGGAAAGATTACTCTATGAATTTGTAAGGATAATGCTCATAATTCTCAGCTCTGCATTCATCTAGATATAAATCAGAAACTCCTTTAGGAGAAGAAGTTGGAGATTGGTCCATACAAAGCTCTTCCTCATCTAGAATGGCATAATTGACATTTGCAACTTTAGGCATGTAGGGATATAAATGATTTTGATGGATAGGCTCTAGTTTAATCTTCACCTTGGTGCTATACTTTATCCTAAAAACAATATATGACCAATTAGCTACCAAGTATCTACCTATCCTGGCTGTAAACTCTATTGACAAACAAAGAGCAAAGTATGGAGGTAAATCTGAAACAACCACATAATGAGGGATGGAAAAAGTAGGAAAATCATATAAAATCAAATCAAAATCCTTGACCACTCCCAAGGTCTTTATTGGTGACCCATCTAGTTTTTCAACTCCTTTAGCTATTGATTCATACTTGAGGCCTAGTTTATCCACTATTGACTTGGGCATAACTGAATTACTAGCCCCACTATTTATGATAAAATTGTAAACTAAGAAATCACCAATGATTAAGGATAGGTAAAATGGAGGATTCTTATTAATTTTATTCAATTTTCTATCAATGGGTTGAGTTCCATTCACCAAAACAAAAAAATTAGTCCTAGTTAATCCAACTTGCTTACCTAGCCCATTCAATTACTTTTGGAGCATATCCTTTTGTCCTGATATTATCAATGAATCCCATAATGAAATTTTTATGTTTAACTTCTTAATTTGATCCACAACATTAATAGATAGATTTCTCACTTGAAAGGCTTTTTAGAAGCACTAGTACCTTGTGTTGTATCATGTGAAGATGGGTGTGTAGGAGGTGGCCTTAAATTTTAGAACTTTTTGTTCTCTTGCACATTAGGAGTTAATTTAAACCTACCCACCATTGGAGATGATGTATTAGTTGAAATAGGTCCTTTATGTTCCCCTTGTGACTCTTCAACAACCCTCTTCTTAGATCTAGTGTTAGAAAATACACTAACATTCACATTATTTGAGCTTCCCACATAATTTATGGCACAAAATTATCCCTCTAAATGATTCAAAAGGGTAGAATCAGATTGTGTTTTTCCATTTTATACCCTACTTTGCATTGGTACCTAAAAACTAGGAACTTGAGATATTTAACTACCTTGCATTGTCATGGATTGACTAGGAATTTCATCGGCATATGCAACTTGGCCTTGATCATGGTCATAGGAAGGATAGCATGGTTTTTCTTAAACAAATTTATTTTGAGTGGGAACAAGAGCTCTAGAAGATGATTATGGAGCATTCGTATTTAAACTTTGGTAAGGTCTCGCTTGAGTTATTTGACCTTGTCCTTGAGTATTACCTTGAAAAGGAGGCCTACTTGTTTGTCCAAACTAATTATAAGGATGATAAGGTCTATAATTTTAAGCTTGTTGTCTTTTGAGAGAAAAAAATTCACTAGTAACACTTTGGAGGAAACTCTTGACTTCATATATCTCATTGGTATGGGAAAGGGCAGAGTTTTCTTAACTATTAGGCAAAGGAGCCAAGGTAGGTAATGCAACTTGACTAAGAGGCTACAAATTAGGGAACAATGGCATTAGTGGTTTAGGAGTAGTCTTCCTTGATTGAACAAGATAATTCTCAGCATTAATATCTATCTCATAGGTAGTAAGAAGTGTATTTACACCCATGGATTGGATCATCATGGCTACATCACTATTCAATGCTTTTAGGTAATACAAAAAGGCATAATTTACAATAGGTCTCACAAGGTTTGGGATCCTGTCGCATATTTTTTGAAAGATAGAGTTAAAAGGGTTATTTCAAGATGTAAAATGTTAGTATTTGATAAAAGTTAAAAATATTATGTGTATACATCATCTCCTTAGGTCCAGATGCTCTAACACTGCCAAATTGACTATGGGTAGATTCAAAAAATTTCTCTCATCTTCTATCAAGCATAGATTTTTTGAAGCTAGGCATGGAGATCATATACTAGAATATTTTATTAGATAATGTGCACACTATTGAGAGGAAACATGCCAATATTGTGGGCATGTATAATAAAGAAGTTGTAGAGAGACAAACACTCACCAAGGAAGTGGCCATATTGAAACAACATATCCAAGAGGCCATAGAGGAAAAATTTAAGGTATTGAACCTCTAAAAAAATTAATTAAGAACCAACACTAGAAAATGGCATGCCTTTTGATGGTGATACCATAGGAAAGTTAGAGGCCTTGGTAGAATTGTTGCTCAAGTGATGCAAGAAGTAACCCACACTAAAAGATGAACGATTGGAGTTAGTTGAAAAATTCACCATGGTTATAAAAATTTGTAAGCATGATATAAAGAGGTTTAGGGAGGTTATCCCCATTTTGGATTGAATTTTTGTGAAACTAGCACATCCAAATAAATTTTTGGAGGCTTAGCTCCACACTGAAGAATCCTAGAGGTAGTAACTAGTTAATTTTTCACTCTTAATAAAATACTGTACCAAATGTGCCAAAGCATTCAAGGATGTAGAGGTGATGGAGGATGTAATAAATAAACATAATTAATAGCTAAATGTAAATTTTGGAACCCTCCAAGGATAGGTTGATAAGGAAGTCTCCACACTTGAAGATGCCCAGAAGGATGCCATCACGTCCCTAGATGAATAGGTCAAAAAGGCTGATGACACCTCCATCGAACCCAAGGAAATAAATAAATTAAATGCGGCCATAGGAGAAATAACTACAAAATTTTTAAGGCATTATCACATTGGGACAATTTAAAGAAGGAGATCAAGTAGTTGGGGTCCAATTTTTTTATGGAGAATGCTAACACAACTTATTATAGAATGAACTAAGAGAATAGTGTGGGGTGATGTTGGCCCCAAATTTTGTTGCTAAGTATTATCCAATTTTGGCATGAAATTGGCATGACATTGAAGGACCATGGCATGAAAGGATCATGGTGCATAGTTGATAGGTATAGAAGCACCATGGTGCGAAACCTATGGGGTGCAAAAGGACAATGGCATGGAGGAACCAACATGAGAGGACCTGTCAGAGGGGAATGAGTCATGAGGAACATGAGGATGTAGGACTCAATATAGAAGTAGAAGACTAGGTGACCATGTAAAAAGTGGGAGTAGTTAAGAGAATGATTCATATGGGTCACCCTGACCCTATTAGTAAGAATTTTTGCACTAGGCCATAAGAAGAGGAACACATGGAAGGAAAACTATATCATAGAGTGAGGATAGAGGGGGTACAGAGGCTTGGGTATTTAGGAATAACTAACTATTAAAGTTCCATAACTCTCAATCTGTCGAGAGTTCATTGGCCATTTATTCATGTCATTAATGATTGTAAACACTTGTTCAGGTCAAAATAAGTATAAATACCTTTGTTATAAATAACTGTGGAGGATATTTTGGGATGAATTTGTGACAAACTTTTACCTTTTTGATGATGGAGATTAATATATGAAATAACAAGTTTTATCAACTTCTTATGCTTTATGATGAACAATGGTGTGTTATTTAATTTATTAGACTTAAATATGTATTTTAACCTATATTTATTTTCTTAGTAACTGATAATAATATAAAATGACAACATTCTATATAGTGATATTAATCAAACCTAAAACCTAAAGAATCAAGGTATTCTATCTTTGCATCTATATAATCCTTGTTTAATTTACATAAAGAGAAGAATATGAAAAAGTTATTAAAACTATGAAAAAAAACTTATGGGAAATGGTCTTTTGTTATGTAATTTAGGTGAGCACGTAAAACCTAAATCTTGTGTGAAAGGGCTAGCGCACTAGCTCATTGGGCTAGACTTCAGCATCGAAGCTAGAATTACCAAAGAAACCTAAAAACCACCAAACATGATGTCATCCACATAGAAAAAAACTATAAATTGATGGTAATATTCTATCTTTATGTATATATTACTATCCACAACTCCTCTTTTGAATCCTTGATCTGATAGATAACTGTCCAACCTAGCATACCAAGCTCTAAGAGCTTGTTTTAGACCATAAAGAGCCTTTTTCAATATAAAAACATAGTCCTTGTCACCTGATAGTGATAAAACCTTAGGTTTATCTATGTATACCTCCTCTTCTAAATTCCCATTCAAAAAGGTAGATTTGATATCCATCTGGTATACTTTGAACCCTTTTAATCCTACATATGATAGAAATAATTTGATGGCCTCCAATCTTACTACTGGTGCAAATGTCTCCTCAAATTATATCCCTTAAACTTATTAATATCCCTTGTATACCAATCTATCCTTATTCCTAGTGACTTCTCCATATCCATTCAACTTGTTCCTAAACACCCATTTTGTGCCAATGACATTCTTGTCTTTAGGCCTAGGAACTAGTTCCCAAGTCTCATTCTTCTCTATTTGCTATAACTCTTCATTCATATATCTAATCCAAAATTTGTCTTTTCTTACTTATATATAAGATTATTAGTTTCAATCTTGGATAATAGAGAAAAATTCTCTTGATTTAAATTACTTATCATTCTTATCCATATTTTCATACCTGCATTCTTGTTGCCAATGATTTGAGATTCAGGGTGATCTCTTTGAATTTGTCTTGAGGGGACTTTTGATTCTTATCTATCCTCACCTTCCTCTTCTTCCTCATAAAACTCTATAGTTTCCTATTCATTCTTGAAGTCCATATTTTAAGGTATCTTTTGACTATGAGTATGATTTCTTTGTCTCAATAATCTTTACATTGGTCCTTTCCACTATCTTCTATAACCTCTTATTATAATATCTATAGGTTGAGCTCATTAATGAATATCCTAAGAATAAACCTTCATTATATTTGGAATCAAAATTTCCTACATCTTAATTATCTCTTTTGATGAAACATTTTCTCTAAAACACTCTAAAGTATTCCACATTAGTAGGTTTACCTCTCCACATTTCATAAGGAGTCTTGTTATCATTAGTCCTTATCTATCCTCTATTCAAAATTTAAATTATAGTTATTACTACCTCTATCCAATATCCATTAGATAATATATACTCATTTATCATAGTTCTAACCATCTCTTGAACTATTATATTCTTTCTTTCCACTACCCATTCTGCTAAGGTGTCCTAACTACTAAGAATTGTCTCCTTATTCCATGAACCTCATAGAAGTAATCAAAATCATTATACCAAAACTCTCCTCCTTTTTCAGATCTTAGGAACTTTATATTATCATTCTTCTCATTCTCAACAAAATCCTTTAATGCCTTGAACTTGTCAATATTTTTTTACTTTTATTTCAATAATGCTACCCAAGTCATTCTTGTGTAGTCATCTATGAGTAATATGTATTTATCTCCTTGAATACTTTGAATTCTTGTAGGACCACAAAAATCAATGTGTATTAAATCCAAGGGTCTTTTAGTAGATTATTCCTTGGACTTGAACCTTCTTCTAGTTTTATTACCATATCAATATCCCTTACAAAGTATGTTTGTATTTTTGGTGATATTAGGCATGTTATTAATAGACTTCTTGATGATTATCTTGACCATATTGTCAAAGTTTAGGTGACCTAACCTTATGTGACATAGCCAATTTTCATCCATATTGATCATAAATCATATTTCCTTCTTGATCTCATTTAATATATATAGATTATCCTCAATCATCTTCGCATTGACAATTAGCCTTCTTGATTTGGCTCTCCTTATCTCACACCCTCTGTCATGAAAGGTTAGTGTGTGTCCCTGATTTCATATTTGACTTACACTGAGTAGGTTATGTTTCAAATATTCCACATACAACACATTTTTTGTCTTGGTCTTCTTATTGTCTAGACTCAAGACACCCTTGCCAATTATATTGGTAGTTGTGTTGTCTCTAAATATCATTGTTCTTACAAAATTATTCTTCAATGAGATGAACTTATTTTTGTCTCCTATCATGTGGCTTGAGAAAAAAAAATATATATACCATTTAATTCCCTCATATTTAATGTGAAAGGCAATCTTATCTAGCATATAACCCTCTTTAGTCTTTTGTTCCTCAAAAAATAATCCATCTTGACTCTTGGGTTCAATATGATCAGTCCTAACTTGATTTGGCTTCCATACCAATGTTTGACCCTTCTCATGCACTCTAAAAGCTTCATATATATTTTTTAATCTTTAAAGCCTTATAAATCTATTATATAAAAAAAAATTCAATGTGTCCCATATTATAACAACTGTAGTAAACAACATTTATGTACTTACCTCTTAACTAATCACTCCTTTTATCATGGTCCCATGATAACTTATCACTTACTACATTGGGATGCTTGATTGGTATTTTAATGTTGATACTCTTGAATTTTTATGACTTCTTACACTCTATCTCAAACTTTATCATCTTTTCTATGAGCTACTCATGCTCAACCTTCAAGGAATCTAGCTTTGTCTTCAATTGATCATACTCAACTTCTTTTGATCTAAACTTTGTATTGACACCTTCTAATTAATTCCTAAGATCCTCGATAGTCTTATTTTTATGATTCAAATCACATAAAAAACTTATGATATCATATTCAAGGTTTACTTCAGCTTATCATTAGTCACTTTCATAGTAGACTTCCTCATCATACATGTTATCTTCTTCTTTTTTATCACTAGACATATTATGCTTCTTAGGATCACCTTCAAGCTATTAGGATTAATTAAATACAAGGATATGATACCAATTATTTTAAGAAAAATAATTAATATGAGGGTTTGAATAATTAACTTGAAAAAAATCATTCAATTCCACTTAATCATACATGAACCATCCATACAAACATGAACATCTAGTAAAGTATATGCAACCATACAAGATCATGAAACAAAATAACACATTACATATTAGGGAAACCCTTAATGGGAATAAAGCCTAATAATATATATAAAAATACTTCAATCATATAATACAAAAGATAATATTTAGTGAATCACCAACTCCACATGGAGCACCAACCCTAATTAGTAAAGCACCCACTCAACTAGGCTTTAGTAAGCACCAACCTGTAACAAGGCACCAAACCCCTAGATGAATCAAAACCAAATCAACCACTTGAATCTTTTTATAACCTTAAAAAATCATTGTTTATCACAAAAAAAATTATGATCACCTTATTTATCTCTTTTATCCCTCTCAAACTATCTTCAAGGCTTTTTTGCTCAACTAGGTCTCTTCAAGATATATTATGTCAAATGACCTTGATATTCATGTATAGTACCCATATTTTATATTCATTAAAATTTATGTACACCCCTATTATTCTCTAAAATACCTAATTTATCTCTTAAATGTGTTATTTCCTTTGTTTGCACACTTAAACTCTCTAACACTAAATTAGACATATTAGGCCTTGTTATTATATAATCCTCTAGTTCACACACCTTTTGGTTATCCAAACACACTTTCACAATTATATTAAACTTAAAATATGTATTATTACATTTTTCATAAATTAATAAATTATTAAAATAGGTTAGTCACAACTTAAAATACCAAAACCTCTTTTAGGCCTTAAGGAGACCTAATTTAATTAGGCCTTTATTAGTACACATTACCCTTTGATCTCCTTGGGGCACTTTAAAACTCCAAAAATGGTAGGAAAACTTAATATACCACTCAAATATTCCCCCAATAATCTCATCTTAGGTCAATGAAAATTTTTAGCTCCAACCACCACTTGAAGCACACCATTAATATTGTTTGCATTAGGCCTTCACACACAAAAAAAGGTATATCTTGAACAAATAAAGATAACACATTATTTAGACATAAAAACATGAAAATAAATCACATAAAAAGAACCTAAAATACTTAAATAACTTCACAAAGTGAATTAGACTTCATCACATAGGTCATAGCACCTCAAAAACACCTCTTTAACTCATTCACTTAGAACTGCTAGTTTTCCTCAAAGACTAGTCATGGTGACTCAAACCTTCAACACCTATATAGACATATTGAATAAATTATTATGCATGTATATTATCCTAAGAGATAATTATACCATTATAATATATTTAAATGGAAAATATTGGTTTTATAGACCAATCTCATGACTTCATATCTCACTGTCTCATATGAACCAGACATATCAACTTCTGAGCAAATTTTTCACTATATTCATCAGCCTTCATAATAATTTTCTCAATATTTACTTGGTTTTTCACTTTTCTTCTTCATTAGGTAGGCCTGTTAGCAACTAGCCAACTTGGAACACCAACTTTTCACAAATAAAGTATAGAACCTATATAAAAATCTTAATGTACATAAAATAAATGTCTCAATATTCATCCTCCATTAATTTTAATAATTTGACTTAGTCAACTCTAATTGCTATATAAAATCTCAAAGAAATTAACACTTTCCTATAGGGTCTACTCATGCACCTAACAAATCAATTATACCTGAAGGTGACTAGGATATTTGAGTACAACCCTCAATATCTTACCTAATCATACCAATTCATTATATGCACCTTTTATCAACATCTTCAATATTGGGTCCTTATTAGGGGTCTAAAAGGGTTTAAACCTATTTCCAATCTTAACAATTATTCATAAAGCATATCCCCTAAATAAAAAAACTAATGCTTAGAATTTTGATCTATTACCCTTACCCATCTACCATGAATATATTATGTTCCCCTTCAAATATTTGATGAGTGAATGAGCACAATAAATTCCTTCTTGGGTTGAGAAACCTTAATTTTGAGCACTCAAGAGACCTCCAAATAATGTTTCATGCCTTGTCCTTCATGATATGACCTCAAACTACATGAACACACTTTAAAAAACATACCTAACCTTTGAAAACTCTTACATAAGATCAAACATTTTGAAATCTGATCATGACCCCTCATTAGGCCATATTATTTCTCTTTATTCTCTAGACCTTGACCTGCAAACCACTTTAGGTCTTAAAAATAACCTTCATGCCTCTTTCCAAAAACTTTCCAACTCACTCACATACTCAAATAACCTATCTCATGATTAATCACTACCATAAATCCTTAACATTCTTTGACAACATATCATGATACCTCATTAGGCTAGACAGGGTCTAGAAGTGGTTTAGGTGTAGACTTGGTCTGAAGGTCCTACCCTTATAAGCTCACCCTAAGACTCTCATGAGTTATCTGATGCCTCACATACATGATCAATCAACCTCATATACCACTCATTCCTTTATTCAATCATCTCAACAATTCACCAAGTTCATACCTTCTTATAAGTCTCTTTATGCCATGACTAGGCTTAGGCTACTCAAAGACTTGTACTTTCATGCAACCATTAACATAGTTGTTTCCTTAAAATTATCTATCATGACAACATCCTTTATTATAACATTCCATAAATTCCCCTTTTAATATCAACATACTTACAACTAAGTTTACTCTCTCAATGATATCAACCTCATGTAAGATGCACTTTTGACATTAATGAAAATCCTCAACATAACCTAATTCTTAATCTAAATTATGGTAATTAGGGTTCAAATGATTATTTTAGGGTTTTAATTGAGTTTATAATTTATGTTTTAGGGTTTATAGTGATTCACATTTAGGGATTAGGGATTAAGTAGCTTAGTGTATCTAGGGTATCGGGTTTAGGGCTTAGGGTTTACAATTTAGGGTATAAGGTTTATGGTTTATAGTTTAGGGATCAGGGTTTAAGGTCTAACCATGAAGGAAATTGAGAATAATTTTATTTAATTAAACCTATTTTTTAGAACAAATTATATTTTTGGGTTACATTAGCCCCCATGTCATCACATATCAAGTGAATTAGTCAATTGGGGTAATTAGTGTTGTTATTTGGGCCTGATTTATCCCTATGAACCTAATTATTTGTTTAAATGATGGTAATTAGGGATCAAATGATTGGTTTAGGGTTTTAAAACTTAAAATTTTATGGTTTAAGGTTTTTATGGATTTAATTTTAGGGATTAGGTTTTAAGGTTTAGGGTATAGGGTCTAAGACTTAGGGTTTACAATTTAGGGTTTAAGTTTAGGTGTGTTTGTGTATACACATAATATCACGTACACAGTTTTGATATTACTATAAAAAAGTATGATCAACATAATTTTTTTACATCAAGGTTTTATCCCCTGTATACTCTTCTATATTTCATTATGCAGTGTTACAGGTCTATTTTTTACTCATTTGATCATTAACCCCACCCTCAAAAGTATAAAAATTTGTGTACTCATGGTTGAATAAAGAGTGTATGTCTATTTTTTAATGATTTGATCACTGTTCCCACTTGAAACTACACATCAAACAAGTCCATTTTTTAATATTTGGATTATTTTCCCCACCTTCAAATGCTAACAACTTTTTACAATCATGGGTGATGGATTTCATAATAGCAAGAATAAGAAGTTAAAGTGAAAAATGATGGAGGAATTAGAAGTGTAGAGAGAAAAACAAAGGAAACAAATGCAAAATATTCATTCAAGTAAGTATACTATCCCTAAAAAATTTATTGTCATAAATAATGATGAAATAAATAATTAAAGTACACTAAATTTTGAAAGTACAATTATCAATTCTGATATTATATCAAATTACAATACCTATAAAATGTTTGAGTGCCATATGATAAGAAAAGATAAAACAAAGTGGGACTTGAAATTTGAAAAAATAAATGAAACTCAAAGATGCAATTTGTTTGTTACATTCATGAAAGTGCATAGGATGAGACCTATAATGCGCACCCTAAGAATAAGAACATATAATATTAATGGTGTAAACAACGCAATTATTGAAATTTTTCATAATTCATACCATCAAATAGGTATGAATAAATGCACCAAAGATGGAAATACTACCCAATGCACTATTAAAACTTTGATAAATTTTCAAATAAACAATAAATGATTGATTAGACAAATAAGTTGAGCATTGCACATAAACATGAAAAATCTAATGAAAGGAATTGGGAGATGTACAAAAATTGATGTTGCCAATAACAATGACTTGTGGGCATTCTTCGGTAGACTCCCACAGAAAGAAAAGGTTATAGCTGATGCCCTAAAATATTTATTTGTAGAATGTTAGAAAGATAACACAAGGGTATCACCTAATATTAGAGAATTAGTGAAAAGAAGAATTGGTTCTCATAACTTTGAACCACATCCTTAAAAAATGTTTAGATATGATTCAAATAAAATTGTAATCTAAATTTGTCAATAAATATCCACATATTTATATTAATCATATATATTTTAAAATGGCCAAACCCTTCTATATGAAAATTAATCACACATGCACTACTTGTTGTTGTAGGCAACATGTTGAATTGTTGATGCATTATGATATTTTTAGTCATGTTTGTTGTAATTGGCATATTGATAATATTTTTTAGGAGTGTGGCATGGAATCCCCACTAAAATCATAAGGGAATTTATTCCATCCATTTTTTGTGAAAGAAAAGATGCCTAATTTTTTTATAACAGGGCATGTTTGGATGGACTTGAAACATTTGTGGTGGATTTCCAAAATCAAAAAATTGTACCCAAGGAGAGTACACATGAAATTGGATAAGAATTGGTTAGTTTTAATAAATATAAATCTATGACATATTATTTAAAACATGGAAAGGAATATAAAAGGTATGATATTGTTATAGAATAAATACATTTTTCCAAATTTATATTCAAATTTAGGGAGTAAATTTTATATGAGTATGTAAGGGACACATAGAGATTGATAAATAGATGAAAAATTAATGCTAAATATGTGTGGATCAAAAACCACATTTTCACATTTTGGAATAGTTGGCCCTTTTTGCCTCAAGTTTGTTTGACACTTTATAGAATTCACCTTTCAGCTTATTCTTTCTTGAGATCCTTTCTACATTTTTTGTCTAAGTGTCAACCTCATTTTGCTTCCCCCCACACATCATCACGATGCTTCTTAGGCTAAAATAATATCTAATTTCCTTTTGGTGTAGGACAGGCTTGACAGATGGTAGCCAAGAGCTCGTTTTAGGCTGATTCATTTTGGTTAGACCTTTGGATAGTGACATTATCTAGAGGATGAATAGATGGGGCCCACCAAACCATTTATTAGTGAACATCGTTATAACATGTGGTGCTCTCATGCTCAATATTTTTTAAATGCTAGACTTCCACCCAAATGAGTGTTTTCCTTACACATGGTACCCCTATAATCAACCTTGCCAAATAAGTGCCTAATTTCCCCAAAGAATCACCATCTCAAAACATGTCATCCCTGTACTTATCCATGAGTAGTTTTGGTATGTTAAACCTTGGAGTTGTGTCATTGTATAGTTTTAAAAAGAGAGGGACCCACCATGCAGTCATAAAAAGAAGGAGATGAGCCTTTTCATGTGGTACCATGGTGCTCTTTGAAGGCAAAAGTTTAATTTTCATATATTGGAACAGTACCATTGGATGAGAATGTGGGCGCTTCCCTCTCTCAATAAAGATTTGATAACACTTTAAAGTAGCTTAAAGTTTTATTGATCAAATTTAAAGGACCAGGGTCAAGGGGTCATGACATGATAAATAAATTTTAAAGAGACACATGGTGTCACTTCACTTATCCTAAGCATCATGGTCATAATAGAATGATGAAACTACACCATATCTAAGATCTAGAGGCTAAATGCACTCATGATCCCAAGTCCCTCATTTATTTTTAATGATGTCATCATGGGTGTGAGTGTCAGGATTTCTAGGTGTCATTCCCATGAGAGGTTGTCTCACCTATATATTTTAGGCTCATCCCTTTTGGAAGGGGCTGGTTATCATTTTAATTATATTTTCTACTTTTGTAAATAACCATTTATAATAGAACATAATGTAGACACCGAAATCATGTCTACTCCCTTGGTCATCCTCTCCCATGCCTATTTAGCCCCTCTTGATCTTTTTCCCATGAACCTTGACCCTGACAGCATGTAAGAATAGACGAAAGGCTAAAATTAGCCTCTATCCCCATTCTGCAGCCGCCGATGTCGATCACTATTCGGCTGACGTCGATGGTTATGCCAGTATCGGTTACCCTTAAAACTACATTCTCGACCCAAATGTAGGATCCATTATCCGTTTCTCAATCCATTATCCGTTATTTGTTATCAGTCTTCCAATCCATTATCAGACCTTCTTTCAAGATGTTCTTAGATCGAACCTTAGTCAAAACAATCAGCAATCAATCTGCAACAAAATCTATCTCTCTCTGTCCTGAGCACAGGTACTCTACTTCAGTCACCTTGCTGGAGGTCTTCTACATCAAACATCTGCAACCAATCTGCAACACACCATCAGCAATCAATCTACAACCATGTCTCCTACTCTCTCTTCAACAAGCAACAGGTAAGCAATTATTCTATGCTTTCATTTTGTTTTTTGGTTATTGCTTTTAAGTGATATCACCACTCAAATTTAGATTATCAGACCACAGACCAGATTTGACTTCCTCCCAGAAAGGCTGAGAGGCCTTCCCATATATGAACATATAGTCTACCCAGACCACTGCACAGACCATTAAATATACTTAACCTCTTTTAGACCATTCTGTAGCCCTGAACCCAATCCAAAACTCGCCCAGACCTCATCCCTAGACTACTGCCCCGACCGACGCCGGTCATTTCCCCCACCGACATTGGTAGACTCAACCAACCGACGCTGGCATAACCACCAACCTCGATGACTTTGCAAAGCAAATTGCTGCATATCAGGTACGCATTTGCTTTTTATTTCTTTCATTTTGTCCTTCATCATTTCTATTTCTATCAAATATTCTATTTTTAATAGTGGACTGTCATCCTTTGAGAAGTCTTTGCGCTTCTAGGACCAAGCTTTCGCTTGGCAATCCACTTTCTTGTCATCTAATTTTTTTCATGTTTTAGTCTTTTTCTCTTTCAGGTGTCATCCTCCACAACCAAAGAGGAGTTCCTGCTATCATCTGAATCTGGTGCGCAAGTCCACAATTCGGGTATGTACAAACCCTCATCTATTCTTTTTAGTTTCTCATTTTCCTTTCTTGAATGTGAAAAGCGAAAATCGTATAGAAACATTCTAGCACGCCTGGTGGGACCCTAGGGTCTTTCTTAGGTTCTTTTCTTTTTGTTCATATAGGTGCATTAGGTTTCTCCTTTTCACCTCGTTCTTCTATCTTCCAAAAGACATCATAAGCAGGATTAAAAAGAACTCTTCTTTCTTTTCTTGCATCATAGACTAGTCAAAAGTCATACTCTTCAACCCTTTCTCCATTTGTCTTCATACGAACTAACATTTTGACTTGGGCTTAAAACACATTGCATTTCATTTCTGCTTGCTTGCATTTCTTAGTCCACATCTAGTAATTAATAACCGCATCATGAATTAATTGTAGTCCACTTTATGTTACACAACCAAATCAATTACACAAATCAAACATCAAAACTCACCTGAGACAAGGCCCGACTGGGATTTCATCACCCAGCAGATACCTTACCCATCCTAGCAATCCCACTTGGATTTCATCACCAAGGGGAAATCCCACTCTATTCTCTAGCAGAGGATAATCTCTAGGGGAAGTATATACTGGCTAAGCGGGCCCAGCTTATCATTGGGTTTGTGAAGTGAGGGGAGCTTGCTCCTTAGCACCAGGCCAAGTACGGAACCTAACATAGACTTTTGAGTGCCAAAACAAACCCAAAACCATCCATAGACTACTTCTTATAGGACCCATCTCAAAATCCAATCTTCCTACACACATTCTAAGGCATAAGCCACCACGATCCTAATAATTTATTCCTAGGGATTTAACGTTTAGGGTATGCTTGTGTTCTTCATCTTTTTTGTTCTTATCTGCTTGTTTGAGCTTGTGAGGATGTTCTTTCTTGTCTTGAATGGTTTTGACATGCAGTCAAACCAAGGCTCTTCTTGACCACGCTAGACATCAACCGCTTCCGTCTTCCCCGTCCATAACTAGTTCTATAATGGAGTTCCACTCGGAGACTGAAAGAACTCCTACTCGATCGACCCCAACCCAGACTCCCATTGTCCCTGAAGGGGACCAATATTTTGAAAGATTCTTGGACCTCAATGTCAAAGCCTTTCAGCATTATCTCATGTGAAGCTGAATGCGAGACTCCTTGGGCAACCCGATTTATGGGATGCCGACCTCTTTAGTCGAGACTGCAGCCATATCGACAGCGTCTGTAGTTCAACCTGTAGACACCCAGGCTATCACCTCGACCAATGACTAGCCCTTGACCGACCTTCTAAGTGTGGTCTCTCCCTCCATCTCTGGGCCCACTTCCACCGGGGTTTCAGCCCCCTATCAACCGCAGACTACTCAACCAAATTCTACACCCTTCCAAAACCTAGTGGTCTCTATTCCCCATACTCTTGCACCTATCAACACAAGAGTAACTATCTACCCTTCAATAAGTGGGGCCACCCCTCAACCATCTTTGAGGCCCCTATCTAATTTGTGTCTACCAACCCCATAACATAAGTACCCTTGGCTTCAACTTCTACCCCGATGACTAGCTACCCATATGTTGCACCTACACAAGCGCAACCAACCACATCATATGCCCCTCTCAATACCTTCAAAGCACCTTATAACCTAGGGGGTGCTCCATCTTCCAATCCATTAGCTGACATAATCAAAATGCTGATGGACAAGATGTCTAGCCTAGAGACCTCTATTTTTGGTTCACGCAATGCCCTCTCATATGAGCAAATTTACAACGAACCCATTCATCCCTCTGTCCTGATCAGGCCGTATCCCAGTCAATGGGAACTTCCTAAATTTTCTCATTTCTAGAGTAAGGAAGACCTGCAACAGCACCTATAGGCATTTAGACATGCCTACTATCTCATTGCACACGACGATGCGTTACTGTTACGTACATTTCTTATGTCACTCTCTGATGCTGCCCTTGACTAGTACAGCTCTCTCGCCAGCCATTCTCTCTTCACATTCACCCAGCTAGCACAACTCTTCCTTGATCATTTCTCCATCAACATCACCAAAAAGGTCTCAATCATAGACCTCTATTCTATCTGGCAGTTTGAGGATGAATCCATAGCCAATTTCATTGCTCGCTGGAGAGGCCTCATCAATCAGCTCTCATTTTCCTTACCCCAACCCGAACTTATTGAACTTTTCTCTCAAGCCTGTGCCAAGCATATTTCTTCTACCTTGCAGGTTCAGACCTTCCGCACCTTTGACGAAGCCTTCACGATGGCCTGCAAGCTTGAATTATGTGCCATCAAGGAGAACAAAGTTAAGTTGCAGAGTAAGAATCCCAATTCCAAGACCAATGACTCCTCTTCTTCTAAGCCTTCTTCATCTAACCCCAGGTCTAAGGCATCAGTGAATGCTGTAGTCATTAGAATTTCATCCTCTTTGCCTTCAACTAACTAGCCTGAGCCATCCACATCCCAAAGCATCACCCACCAATTCCAGCAAAGATATGTGCAGCGACAGTATACTCCACTTGGAGAGTCATATGCATCTGTGCTAAAAAAAACTTGTCAAACAGGGGGTTCTCAATCTCCCCCAAATCCAACCACCTCCATAATTTGATCCCTCACGCACCATCCCTGCGTGGTATAGGGAAAACAACTTCTGTAACTACCACCGTGTTAAAGGCCATGACACGGGCAACTGCAAGACCCTTAAAAACATCATCCAAGACATGCTGGAAAAGGGTGACCTCATCCTTGACAATCCTAATGCGCCACCCAATCAGGGCATTGACATCTTCAAGCAACCATTCCCCAATCATCCTCCAACCCAAAACAATGTCCAGACCATGACTGACGACACTCACAAACATAATGTACGAACAGTCAATACGGTCTCACCCTTCATCCCTGACTAACCTCTTTCACAAACTCAAGAGGTTAGTCCACCCATCAGTCCATCACATGTGGATGAACCCCCTTCTCTAGTTAGTTCTCTGTCAACCTCTCTTATATTGGAGGATGCCTCGACCATACCGGCACCACCGGTCTTACCATCCTCCTTTTTACTACCTACGGAGGACCTGACCCTTCCTACTCCTCAACCACAAGTGGAGGGTGCAATCATCCCTACCCTTTATCCTCTTGAGGAGTCTCATTCTTCAGTTTCTTCTCCACCCAGGGAAGAACTTGTCTCTCCTTCGTCTCCAACCAAAGACGAACCTGTCATGACTTCATCATGCCACGGGTCCAAGACCGCTACACCAGTCTCATCTTTGGCCCCACAACCGTCAACATCTTCTCAAGGACCCAAGCCTCATCCAACATCTTCTCAACCATTTTCCCAATTAGTGGTGAAAATTAGACTTCTCCCTTCAAGGAAAGTGGAGCATTAGGTATTGTGGGAGCATCTCAAAGCTCTTCAACATGCCCGTGCCCTCTCATCTCATGCTGCCAATCCTCCCATGGCAGAATCTCTTGAGACTCTCAACAAAAACTAGACTTCCACTTCTAGACCATCTAAACCTCAACCAACCACATCAAGACCAAAACCCTCATCTATCCCATCAAAACCTATCAAGTCACTCGGTGTTTGCCCTGTCTCTAACCTCACTCATCCGCAGGTGAAAGTGGACTTAGACTAGACCCCGACCAATAGTAGTCTTCAAACCAAATCAAAAAAGACTACCAAACCACATAGGCAAACTTCTCCTCCCCTATTACCATTGCCCTCTATTTTGGGCCCTCATCCTTTGACCTTGATCAAAATCCTCCCCACTCCAACCTCTAATCAAAACCAGTTGCCTCCACTGCTTCCTTTGCCTACCTCCAGCCTATCCTCTCCAAAAATTTTGGCACCTCTCATGAATAAAGTGTTGTCTTCCCTTGCTGCCGCACCATCAACCCAAAAGGTGGTATGAAAGCCTCCTCCAACACAGCCCAAGCAAAAGTCACCAGCATCGCACACATCAACTAGCACGGACCCTTTAGTAGGCTCATACTCTTTGATATTGCACCAACTTTTGTAGACTTCTAGCATAACCCTTCTGCCCATCAGGCCCTTCCAACCTCTAGGGTCTAAGCCCTCCTGGTTCGATGATATGAAGATTTGCCTATATCATCGTACACCAGGACATGATATCGAGACTTGCTATGCCCTCAAGGCTATCATTCACTACTACATGGAGAAGGATACTCTTCTTCTTGAGGACACCATCGACTGACCCCCGACACCTTCCCACATTCCTCCAACCTCTTCAACCACATCAACATCTCATCAGCAGACCATGACTCCTTCATCTCCTTCACCCCTATCTTTGAAATCAATGCCATTCACATAACCACTAGGTCACAAAAGGACAAGGCAAAAGAAAAAGCCACCATTCCTTGGACCTATCCTTTCATCAAGCCACCTCAACCACCAAAACCTAGGATTTCTATCCTTGGCACATCTCAACCCTCTTCTTCTTCCTCTTCAGGGGAGATTCATGACTCCATGTTAAAACAACTTCACCAGACGCCTATGAAGATGTCCCTTTATGACCTCATCCAAACCTTGCCTCAGCATTGTCAGGCCCTCATCCAAGCCTTGCAGGCAGCGGAGGTCTAACCCAAGGACCCCCAACCACTCACTGCCCTAGTCCACTCTTTATCCCCCATCGCCTCCATCACTTTCAGTGATTCTGAGATTCCTACATCTAAAACAAAAGATCAAGACGCTGCTCTCTTCATCACTGCCTATGTTGATCAAACCCACATCAAGCACGTTATGATTGACAGAGGTGCCAGCATCAACATTATCTCCACCCACGCCTTTGATCAATTGACCCTCCCCAAGAATTGCGTATCCAAAACTGATGCAATATTGTGATCCTTCATTGACACCACTGCCACAACCATTGGCACAGTCATCCTTCACATTCACGTTGGCCCACGCATAGTCCCAGAGCTCTTCTATATCATCGAAGGAGAGTTTCAATATAACATGTTGCTAGGCTGACCCTAGATCCATGCCATGGCTTGTGTTCCCTTTACCCTGCATCGTTGTGTGAAATTTGAGCATGATGGGCAAGTCCACACTATTTCCACTGACCCATCACCTTTCAAAACTTGTAACACAACCTATCGGCCAAATGATGTCCTCATTCCTATTAAGCCATCAACCCCGATGCTGCCTCCATCTACAAAAGCTTTGACCAGTTCATAATCGGCGGTTGCCCTCACTCCTCCTCTTTAAGCAGTAACCAAAGAACCCATGGAAGACATCTTCTAATGACTTTCACTTGGGGAATATCACTTGCTGAACTTAGACATGTTCCAAACTCCGTAAGAGTATGGACGCCTTCACCACAGCCCCAGTTACAATCACCAGATCAGGATGGTCGTGCCTTATGGTCCTCCTCACCTCTGAACCAACCTTGTCTTTGGGGGGCTCAATCAAGATCCTACTGATGGAAATCCTCTCTCTTCACCGCAACCATTCACATCAGACTTCTCATTTCTTGGCAACCCCACCTTTGCATGGAAGGGTTTTGGTTTCAAACACTATGAGCAAGGCTCCCATCAGCCCATCGAGCCTCTCAACGATGACGATGCCAAGAAACAATATGGCCTGGGATACCATGACCCCACTCAGGCCTCTGCAGACCTCTATCCTGAGCCCACCACTGACCAATCTCCTCCAAGCTCACCCATTTCTCCCCCTTCACCTACGGAGTTGGTGGTTTCCATCCCTCCTAGTTTTTTTTTGCATAAACACCATCCGCCTGGAACCCCTGACCTATCAGCTAAATAGGGTGTCTATGTCTCTCCGTCTCATTTATCCTAGAATGATAGAGGATGAGTCTGTGACCATTCACACTATCCACTGCATTGACGATGATGCCATCCTTTCCTACATGGGTGCCAACGACTCTTTCATCCAGTGCTCCCTCCCTTCTAAGACCCAAGTTATGTTAAATGAATCAACCATTGACATCAACCTTCCCTCTTCTGATGTTCCTCATGTCTTAAAGATTGGCCAATCTTTAGATGTTCAGGAACAGCTAGACTACACCCAGTTCCTCTCAGACCATAGCAAGGCCTTTGCCTGAACCTAAAGTGACATGCCTGGCATCGACCCCACCATCACTACCCATAACATAGTCACCAAACTAGAGGCTAAGCTTGTTAGGCAAAAGCTTCAAAAGATGCATCCTTGCATTGCGCTCCTTGTCAAAGAGGAGCTTCAATGCCTCCTTTCTGTCTCTTTCATTCAGCCCATTGATTACCCGCAGTGGGTCTCTTTCTAACTGATGCCAATCTTTTCATCATCTCCTTAAGAAGGACGTCTCCTTTAAATGGGATAAGGACTGCCAAGAGGCTTTTAAAGCCCTCAAACACTATCTGGTCTCTCCACCAGTCCTCATTTCACCTAAAGATGACCAACACTTCTACCTTTACATCTCTGCCACCAACCATTCCTTAGGTGCCATGATCGCGCACTAAGACGAGCATCACTGTGAGCAAGCGATCTACTATATCAGCTGAACACTGGTCAACTATGAAACTTGGTATACTCATATCGAGAAACTCTATTTGGCGTTAGTCTTTGCCGCTACCAAGCTCCACCACTATCTTCTCAACCACAAAACATTTGTCATCACTCACATTGACCCTCTTAAGTACATGCATTCCAAGCCATATCAAAATCAACGTATGGCTCGGTGGCTCATGCTGTTTGCTGAGTTCAACCTCAAATTCATCTAGAAGAACTCTATCAAGGGGCAAACCATCACTGACCAACTGGCAGATGCCCCTCTTCTCAGCAATCAACCTTTGTAGTGCGAGTTCCCTGACGAGTCTATCACTGCGCTTTCCACCGATGACACCATCTACCAAATGACCATGTTCTTCGATGGCTCCAAATGTCAACTTGATGGGGGTGCAGGAGTTATTCTCATCCCACTCGAAGGGGAGCCCATGCCTTTGTCTTTCAAGCTCAACTTTAATTGTACCAATAATATGGCTGAATATGAAGCCTTAATTTTGGGACTTCAAATCGCCCTCTCTCTTAGCATCAAGTCCATCAACATCTTCAGTGACTCGTAGCTTGTTTTCAATCAGGTCAATGGTTCATACCTCTGTAAAAATGAAATTTTGCAAAGGTACAAAAACTATGCTGACGTTCTTCTGGCCTCTTTCGACCATTACCTCTTGCAGACTGTTCCTCGATCCACGAATAAGTTTTTTGACACCATGGCTTCTCTTTCCTCACATATTTCATCTTCATCATCGTCATCTAGAATTTTTATCATGGTGCATCATCTGCCATTGCCTTCATACCTTTCTTCTAACATCAACCATGTCAACACCATAGACTCTAGCCCACGAGATGACTGGTATAAGCAACTTGTGGACTACTTATCTCTTTTCGTCATTCCTCCCAATCTCTCTAGCAATGCGCAGTGAGCTTTCATCAAGTGCACAGCTCGCTATACCATGCTAGGGGGTCTTCTCTATAAGTGAGGCTTCAACAGTCTCCTTTTTCACTGTCCAACCTCCATTGAAGCCTCTCATGCCATTAAGCAAGTCCACAATGGGATTTGTGGCAGACACTTTAGTGGGAACTCGGTTGCCAAGCGCATCATTCGCCTGGGCTATTATTGGCCCACCCTTCATCAAGACTGTAGCAACTATGTTCGGCATTACATCAAGTGTCAGCAGCACTCTAACTTGCTTCATCTTCTTAGCCATGCCTTACAAGTCACTCAAGATTTCTAGCCTTTTTCTCAATGGGGCTTAGATCTCATCAGTGAGATTAACCCTCATTCGTCTCTTCATCATCAGTCCATTATCACCACCACAGAGTATTTCACTAAATGGGTGGAAGCCATTCCTCTCGTCTCCACAAAAGCTGATAAGATTGTCGACTTCATCAACACCCACATCATCTATCATTTTGGTGTCCCTCACAAAATCATCACTGATAACGGCAAGTCCTTCAAAAATAAGACCCTCCAAAAGCTCTGCGACTCATTTGGCATCAAACTTAGCTTCTCTTCACCTTACTACCCACAAGTAAATGGGCAGGCAGAGGCTTCCAACACAATCTTGAATAAAATTCTCATGAAGGTGGTCAACAACACTGGAAGGGATTGGCATATTCACATTCCCTTCACTTTGTGGGCCTACCGCACTAGCATCTGAACCTCCACGGGTGCTACCCCTTTCTCTCTAGTGTACAGAATAGAGGCTGTCCTACCTCTCGAAGTATAGATCCCATCTCTTCACATCTCTCTGCATGACATTCTTTCTAATGATGACTTTTGTCAAGATCAATTAGCTCAACTTGAGTTAATCGACGAACATCGTCTTGCTACCCTCAACCATCTCCATGTCTATCAGCATCACATCAAGCAAGCCTATGACAAAAATTTGAGAGAATGAGATTTTAACATCAGAGACCTCATCCTCAAAGACAATTAACACGTGACCAATATGGAATGGAGTAAATGAGGCAAGTTTGCCCCTAATTGGCTCAGACCTTACATCATCACGCACAAGTATGGATCAGGGACTTATCGTCTGTCTTCTCTTGAAGGCCGACCAGAACCTGAGCCTCTTAATGCCTTGCATCTCGACCATTCTACTGTTAGTCGAGTACTCATCCACTTGACATTTACCTTGAGCTCGTCCCTTGAGCAATCCTCGTCCTCTTAATCCTCATTCCTTTCAACCCTATTCCCCTTAAGCAAGCCCTATGTAACCCTTTTATAAATTATGGATGCTTTGTCCTAATAAAGGGAGACCTTGAACTTCTATAGTCTTGTCCATGACTCATAATTCTATCAATATATATATATATATATATATATATATCAAGATGTCAAAATATCCAAGGTCATAAACTCTAAAGGCAGACTGCTCCCTCGAAGGATAGTTGTACTATCATTGCTATAACTAATAGACTACTCCCTTGAAGGATAGCTATTCCAAGCCCTCATATGTATATAAAGCAAAAATATAGACCACTCCCTCGAAGGATGGCTATGATTAAATCTTGCTACATACAGCACTTTTCTTAGAAGCTTCCCACATCGACTAGCTTCACAACATGACCACAAAGCAAAATGACATCTCTATGTAGACTTCCCGCATTGATCAGTCTGCACCAAAAAAAAAAATGGGTCCTAGACTTGGCTTATTCTTTGTCTCAGGGTCTCCTATAAAAAGGGGCAAAATTATCTCTACTCTCAAATGGGTTACCCTATCCTCACATATCACATCACCTACTCAAGGGATTTCGATCTCATTTTAAATATCAAAGTGATTCGATTACCTCTCTAACACGATCACTTGTCAATGATGTAATGCATGAACGGGGTTTTTGTTCTAACAACCCCTATCCATGCCATCATTTTGGTCCTTGTCAATGAAAGAGCAATATGCCTTTCACTCCTTTTTACACTTTGGTCACATTCAACCAAACCAACCCAAACATTTTCAGACTACCAACATGACATAGTCCATTTCACATATTTTATGTGGACACCAATACACATGGAAACTATCGATCTGACTCAATTTATGTTAAGCATAAACCATTACTTGCTGAAGCATAAATAGACTTAATTCATTTCTAGCATACATCCATCACGAATATGAAAAATTACTAGGGATGAAAGACCACTCGACCAATGTTGCAAAATACACCATCACACAATATGGAAAAGGCTGCAACATCATCTTCTCCCCATCATTTCAACACATGACCATGACCACAATCAATCATCAACCACTTTGACTCTTCATCTGAACTACATTGTTCTGAGGCCCTAAGATTGGGGCTATGTAGGCAGCACTCAGTTGACACGACGTCCTCTGGGGTTAGCTCGACCACCCTCATTTGTTCATCTACCTGATGGGCAAACCTTCTTTTCTCCTATTGACCATGACTTGACCTCGACCAAAACCAATCCATACCTTTGACCCTCTTCCTCCCTTTTAGGGAGAACTACATGGTCCTGAGGCCCTTCACACAGGGGCTATGTAGGCAGCACTCAGATAACATGATGTCTTCTGAGGTTAACTCAGCCACATTCTTTCATCTGCCCATTCATTCAAACAATTATCTATCTCAGCCTCATCTCGACCAACCACTTTCGGGATCATGCCTATCTCCTCCGACCCTGACCACTTCCAAGATGACTTTGCCTTGGTTGTTTTTGCATGTATGCTACCCCACGATTGGCTAGCAAACTTGTGCGCAGACTATTTTTGACCTTCACAAGTATAGGATCGCAAGCACGTTGATCCCCACTACTTGTGACATTTTCATGTTTTTTAGGAGCACTTCCTGAGCCCGAGATACCTGAAACACGATGACCATTGGAGCTACAGCTTAGATTGAATAACCCGATTAGCTACGACCAAATGCTGGGGCTTGGTTACTTTAATTTTGGCACTCTTTAACCCTTGACTTGCAACAATTTGACCTGACCATCTCGTGCAGTGGTATACACGCAATCACAACTATTATAGCATTCACACTCACCATTTTTCATCCACTCTCTGTCAAATCAGCACCTGATTCTAGGTTCTCTTCCCTCGACTCTTGCTTTGAGGGGGAATACCTCATCCCACCTAGGACAACCAACTCCTATTTTTGTCTTGCAGTTCATCTAGAATAACCAACAAGACAAAAAGGGGAAAATGTAGACATTCAAATCATGTCTACTCCCTTGGTCATCCTCTCCCATGCCTATTTAGCTCCTCTCTATCATTTTCCCATGAACCTTGACCCTGGCAGCATGTAAGAATAGGTAGAAGGCTAAAATTAGCCTCTATCCCCATTCTGCAGCCGCCGACGTCGGTCACTATTCGGCTAACATCGGTGGTTATGTCAGCGTTGGTTACCCTTAAAAATGCATTCTTGACCCGAACATAGGATTCGTTATCCATTTCTCAATCTGTTATCTGTTATCCATTATCAATTTTCCAATCCGTTATTAGACCTTCTTTCAAGACGTTCTTGGATCAGACCTTAGTCAGAATAATCAGTAATCAATCTGCAACAAAATCTATCTCTCTCTCTCCTGGGCACATGTACTCTACTTCAGTCACCTTGCTGGAGGTCTTCTACATCAAACATCTGCAACCAGTCCACAACACACCATCAGCAATCAATCTGCAACCATGTCTCCTACTCTCTCTTCAATAGGCAACAGGTAAGCAATTCTTCTATGCTTTCATTTTGTTTTTTGGTTATTGATTTTAAGTGATATCACCACTCAAATTTAGATTATCAGACCACAGACCAGATTTGACTTCCTCCCAGAAAGGCTGAGAGGCCTTCCCATATCCAAACATATAGTCTACCCAGACCCCTACACAGACCATTAAATAGACTTAAACTCTTTTAGACCATTCTACAGCCCTGAACCCAATCCAAAACTTACCCAGACCTCATCCCCAGACTACTGCCCCGATCGACGCCGGTCATTTCCCCCACCGACGTCAGCAGACTAACCGACGTCAGTAGACTCAACCAACCGACACCGGCATAACCACCAACCTCGATGACTGTGCAAAGTAGATTGTTGCATATCAGGTACACATTTGCTTTTTATTTCTTTCATTCTATCCTTCATCATTTTTGTTTTTATCAAATATTCTATTTTTAATTGTGGACTGTCATCCTCTGAGAAGTCTTTACGCTTTTAGGACCAAGCTTTCACTTGGCAGTCCACTTTTTTGTCATCTAACATTTTTCGTGTTTTAGTCTTTTTCTCTTTCAGGTGTCATCCTCCACAACCAAAGAGGAGTTCCTACTATCATCTGAATCTGGTGAACAAGTCCACAATCTGGGTACGTACAAACCCTCATCTATTCTTTTTAGTTTCTCATTTTCCTTTCTTGAATGTGAAAAGTGAAAATCGTATAGAAACACATAAGTAATAGTAGTAAGCATTTTCTCATTCTTTTACCTTAATAGGTGCCCCTCACGGGTGTGACTGGATGTTTTGTATGTGCCCTTGAGGCCTTCTATATTCTTTTCTGCACCTAACAATGAAGAGGATGTGGTATTTCACATTAATTTGAGTGGAAAATTATCTCTTCTTTTATTCTATAGTTTTGATCTTTGCTTTCTTTATAGATCTTAATTCACTTCATGTTCCTTTATGGTCTTTAGTGCTTAAGCATTTAATCTATTTTATGCAATAATAGGTAATTTCTTAGCATATCACCTCAATTAGTGTTAATTTAGTATTATTTGCATTTATTTCCTTCTCCCTTTTCACCCCCATTTTAGAACAAAGAGGTGGCTTATAAAATCCTAGAGGTTGCTTTATAGACCACAATTTAATCCCATGCCTATAAATCTTCCCATAGGATGTTGTTAAACCTAAAGTGAGAGTTTTAGGCATCAATAGTTTTCTTTTCTATCATGCCTAGTGGGATAAATCTACTAGTCTGATTAGAAGTTAGAGGCACAAGTTTATGAGCCATAGGCCCATAACAAGGTCATAAACAACAAAGAATCTAAGCTTGTTAACCCCACCTTTAATAACTATAACTCACCAAAGGATTATATGGCCTCATGCTACTCAACAAAAACAACAACAATAAAAATGAATGGATTTTCTAAGCTCGATAAGGACCTTTATATCATGGGATAGAAATAGCCTTCTTATCCCTCCAACAACCCCAACTACATGGGATCCTATTCTTGTGAATTCCCTGAAGGTACTCCCTAAATTATTGGAAGAAGATTTCAAGACCATGGTAGAACATCTCCAAGATGTTGAAAATGTGTGAACTATACACTATGTTAATGAACAAAACATAGTCTTAAGGATATTAATGGCATCTTTCAAAGGATGAGCTCTTGATTGGTACCAATATTTTCCAACCAATTCCATCGGCACCTAGGATAAACTGGGTGATAAATTATTTGAGTTATTCAATGAGAAAGCGGACTAGTCATCCCTCTTACAATAACTAATAAACATCAAGAGAGGCTCACAAGAAGCCATTATTGATTTCAATACCAAGTTTGAAAAGACCTGGTAAAGGATCCTAATAGCAACTCAAGTATTTGCAAGCATGGCTATTATTTTCTACCTCAAGGCTTTCAACTTAGATATTATGACTATGATTCGATTTCTTGAAGGTCAAACACTACTATATGCTTATGATCTAGTAGTAAGGGTCAAAAATAATTATATAGATGTGGGAAAGCTACCTCCACATCCATCGATGTTGATGTTCTTAGAGATATCAATGTTTTTGCAAGAAGAATCCTCAAGTACCTCAGTATCCCAAACTTATATGTATGTATATCCACCCACTTAGGCAAGTAAGTCTACTCAATCCTCCCTAGACATAAAGATGAATAATATAAAGAGTATCTTTAAAAACTTCTCTAATAAGATAATCAGTGTTAAAAGGCAAAAAGCTATGCCTACAAAGCCTCCTTTCAATAACTACCAATAAAGGAGAGTACCATAACAAAAAAAATAATACCAGGAGATACAAAGTCCAAACCACCAAGCACCAAACCATCAAATGCAACCCAAAAATTGAATGGTTACAGTACCTAATTCCTTGCATATAGTATTACTTAATGCAAAAAGAGAGCTAGTTACTAGCTAAAATAACTTTGCTTATGAATATAATTCATCATGATTTATTTGCAATGATGCTCATAGACCCTGAAACTATCTAATGGGAAACCTATAATAGAAGTTTACCAAACAACAATGACAAAGGAATGACACTGATTCAACCTACACATACCAGTCTTTGGGAATTGAAAATGTAGTTTTGATGGCATAAATGTAGGGGATGTCCCTAGAATAACAAGAATAAATATCCATAGATCATGCACTATTCTCTTGGGTTGAAGGCAAAGATGTAGTCTACATGAGTGAATTTATCATGTATAGAGCCTCATAGGTTCAATCATACTACTACACTCACTCAAATAAATGATTGGCCAAAATCCCTAAAGCCACCACAAGGCATAAAGTGACCTTTAAAAAAGGCCCAACACCTCAACCCTCACCTCTAATATATCCAAATTAGAGTGAAGTCATGTAGAACAAATTAAAATATCTTGAGGTCTTACATTAAGGGTCATACAACATGGTGGAATAATTGAAGAGGGTTCCAGCTAATGTATTCCTCTGGGATGTCTTATCTATCCCTGGGAAGAAGTATCCATTGAAGGAAGCCTTCGAGAAGCAATAAAAACCCCCTTATGGAAATCTGATTGTAGAACCCGTAAGGATAAAGGGGAAAGAAGTTATCTCAAGTGCACAACCCCAAATGCCCTCCACATTCATTAATACCAAAGAGGAGGTAAGCAAAATAAACATACCCCTTTCTATTTGACATTGATTATGAGGAATAAATTATTACACAACTCCATGATTGATTTTGGTGAAATCATGATGGTGATGCCTAAACAAATAACATATACACTATAATTGAAGTATGAGTCATTGATTAAAGGAGTGTTGCAGTTGGATGGTGAGAAGGTTTAAACCTTAGGGATCATAAGGGCTCTTCTCTTCACATTATATTCTTTTCTTGGCATTATTATACCACAATAAATTATAGTGATAGACATCCCACCTATCTTCAGGCTATGTTTGTCAAAATACTTCACCACCAAAATAAGTGGGTATTTATCATTGGACTGGTCCCATCTAATCCTAAAGAGTAATTATGATTCAAATTTAAAAGTTTTGTCTAAAGCACTTCACTTGAAACACATAGTGGATGAATTTATAATGAAATTTGAAATAACACACACCTCCTTCTCAAGAATAGAGATTCACTACATGCAGATGCTTAGAAGAGAAAATGTTATGGATAATAGAAGTCTAGAGTAAGAAGCCTTTGTCAATGAATTCATTAAGAATGACCCATTCTTAAACTTTTATGCCACTAGCCTTAGAACCTACTTGATCCATGATGAAGACTAGGCCATTCTTGAGGTTGTAAATAATAAAAGAGAATAGAGTGAAGGTTTTGAATATGAGTTTGTATTCTAGACTCTGCATTTTGATGGTGCAAAATGCATGACCATTTCTAAATCCACCATCTGACTAACATCTCCTTCCAAAAAAGAGACCCTCCAAGCCTTCTAATTTTAGTTTGCATGTACAAATAATGAGGCCAAATATGAGGTGCTAGTCCATGGCTTCATCCTTACCAAATAGATGGGCATAAAATAGCTGAAGGTATTCGATGATTCCTAATTAGTAATAAGGTGGGTAAGGGGGTAGTGACCACAAAAAACATGTTCATGATATCTTACCACCACTATATATGGGATATAATTGAAGCCTTTAAAGCCTTCAATATTTAGATCATCTAAAGGGTCACAAATATGGAGGCTAATAAAATGGCAATGATTGGTTCCCAATTTGACATAGTAATAGACTTATTCACTAATGAGTAAGCAGTGTGGGTAATCATCAGGCCTGTTATCTTAGACAATGACCAAAACTAGTAGGTGTTCAAAAATTATTCTCAAATTTCCATGTTCCTTTAGTAATCATGTGAATTCATAGAACAACTACAAGAAAAAATTGAAGAGGATTATGGGGACCAAATCATGTAGTTAAAGACCAATAAGTTGTTTAAGGGCCTCATTACCCTAAAAAAAATTTTTGACTCTAATGATGTAAAGAATAACAAATGGAAGTTTATCACAGATAAGGGTGATTACTCTAAGCTTGATGTCAGAGAAGGGAAGAAGCTGAAGGTTAGAAAGGAAGTTCCCCACAAAGATAAAGAATAGTCAGTTTATTTTTGTAAGAAATATGAAGGGGGCATCACATGGACTTATGATGTCTTGAAGGGATATGACCATGAGGTCATTTAACACACCATAAATTTGGTGGACTTATGATGACTTTAAAATGATGATCAAATTGCCATGTTCCTCTAACAATCATGTGAATTTGTGGAAAAACTACAACCAAAAATTGAAAAGGCTAATGGGGACCAAATCGTCCAGTTAAAGACCAACAAGTTGCCAAAGGGCCTCATTACCATATAAAATATTTTTAACTCTAATTAATTAAAGAACAATAAATGAAATTTTATCATAGATAAGGCTGATTCCTTTGAGCTTGATGTTAGAGGTAGGTGGAAATTGAAGGTTGGAAAGGAAGCTCCCCAAAAAGATAAAGAGTGGTTGGTTTCTTTATGCAATAAATATGAAGGGGTTATTGCATGGACTTATGATGAATTGAAGGGATATGACCATGAGGTCATTCATCACACCATAGACTTGGTGGTAGGATCCAAACTAGATCGATAAAAATAAAGGCTTGTAAACATAAAGATTGAATCCTTGATGGCACAAGAGCTCAAGAAACTAATTAACTCAAGGATTATATACCCAATCAAGCATTCAACTTGGGTATCCAATTTAGTTTTTGTACAAAATAAGAGTGGAGAGATCCAACTATGCATGGATTTATAAGATCTAATTAAGGAATCCTTAAAGGACCATTACCCCCTTCCCTCTATGAAGTAAATCCTCTATATAGTAGTGAGTGCAAAGATGTTTTATCTACTAGATGGATTTTTTAAGTATAATCAGGTTTGGGTGAATGAAGAATAACAATACAAGACCACCTTCTCCATAAAGTGGGGAAACCTTGTATATGTGAAGATGCCTTTTAGCATCTCTAATGCTGGGGTGACATTCCAATGAACAATGGACATAGATTTCAAAGGCCTAATTAATAAGATCATCCTCATCTACCTATATGACCTCACCATTTTTTCTAGGGAAAAGAAGGATCACTTTGGCCATAAAGAGGTCTTCTAAAGGTGCCAATAATTTGGGGTATCTCTTAACCCTAAGAAATGTGTCTTCAAAGTCCTATAAGGCAAGCTACTTAGATATATAGTATATAAAGAAGGTATCACCATTGATTTGGAGATAATAGAGGCCATCAGAGACTTAGCCTTCTCGATAAACAAGAAAGGAGTGCAATCTTTCCTTGAAAAGATTAATTTAATTAGCAATTTTATATCTGACTTCATAGGATTGGTGAGAATAATCACCTTGATGATGAAGAAGGACTAGGACTTCAAGTGGACACCTAAAGGAAGAGCATCATTTGATAAAAACAATGATGTAATATCTACTGCACCTATACTAATTAACCTTAAATTTTCTAAATATTTTAGTAAGTATGTCTATGGGAGTGCGCATAGCCTATTGGTTGTGTTAACTCAAAAAGAAGATATGAGCACCCAATCATGTTCTACTCAAAAAAATTCATGGGTATGAATTTAAATACAATTTTGTAGAGAGATAGGCTTTTGCCATAGTCAAGGGCCTCAAGAAGTTTACGCACCTTCTGGTAGGTAGCAAAGTAATGGTGTATGTGGCCCACTCTACCATTTATGAATACATAATGAAATGATAAATCACCAAAAAATGGGTCAATTGGATTACCAAGATCTTAGAGTATGACATCAAAGTTAGGCTAACTAAGGTGATCAAAGGAAGTGGAATCTATGAGTACCTAGCCCAATGTGAATATATCCCACTAAAGTAATAATGCACATTGAAAGTGGTCCTAATGAACTAATTTGAAGCTAATGGATCTTGGGTGGTCAACCAAACCTACTTCATGTAAACTATTTAGTATCTTGATGGCCTCCCTGCACATAATAGGTGTTTATATAGGCTACATGGGTCTAGATACATGTTAATAAAGGGAGTATTATTTAAAAGGAGATTTGTTTTGATGTGTCAAGAAAAACCAAGATGAAAATATCCTCCAATATATGCACTTCATTCCCCTAGGTGGCCACTTCTTAGCTAAAACCACTATGATCAATATTATAGGCATGGTGTATTATTGGTCGATCATGTTTGTAGGTAAAAAATACCAGTTATTCATTAGGAAAAGAAATAATTTTTCCATGCATTTAAACCTAATCATGACTAATTAATCCTTCACATAGTGGGGCATAGACTTTATTAGGATGATCAATCTTGTCTCAAGCACCAATCACATATGGATATTGACAGCCATCTACTACTTCACCAGGTGGACTGAAGCAATCCCACTAAGAGAGGTGACTGACATTATGATTTTTAAATTTTTAGAAGAGATTGTATCATGATTCAACCCACCCAAGACAATCATATTAGATAATATAAAAGCTTTCCTCGAGTCTAAGAATTCTAAGTTTGCACTCTGGAATGGTATCTTCTTAAAAAATTCATCTAATTATTACCTATAAGGGAATAAGTTGGTGAAGTCAATAAATAAGAACATTATTAGACTAATTAAAAGGATGGGAACTAACCAAAAAAGGGAGTGGCACATGCATGTGAGAATGGCTCTATGTGTAGACCACATCACTCCAAAATAGATCTTAAAAACCTCCATATGAACTTGTATATGGAAAAAAGGTGGTCATGTTGGTGTCATCAAGAATCCCTACCTTACAACTTTTAAAAGCTTTTAATATTTTTTAAAATGGGGAAATCTAGATTAGACTCACATAGTTGCTTAACCTTCAAAAAATAAGAGAATAGGCAAGTAATTTGAAAACCACCTAACAAAAATCAATCAAGTGATGGTTTGATAATAAAATATTAGACCCAAGATTCAAACCTAGATATTTAGTTCCTAAATATGAACAATGGGATACAAAGCCAAGCCAACATGCAAAGTTTGACTCTTTGTGGAGAGGACCATTTCACATCATCAACAACAGGTAAGGAAATGCTTTTAAGTTAGAAGATAAAGAGGTAAATGCATTAGAGATCCTAGTTAATGAGATTGATTTGAAGAATTTTAACTAACTTACCTACCTCCTTATAGATAATTATTTAGTTTCCCTTATCTTTGTCTCCCTTTCTATTGTTGTTCCCTTTGGTTAAATATCATTAGCCCAAGTGACTTATCTAGTTTCCATGTGTGTTTCCCCCAACCCTCATAAATATCAAAAGCATTCTATAAAAGATAGTTAACTACTCACATCACCTATCATTAATGTCAAATGCTCCATTTTTTTAATTCCCCATACAAATCTTCACAAATCTTTTACAAGCGGCTCTTCGAGCATGTATGTCACCTTTATCATTTATGGGGGTTCCCATTTTCAAATTTTCCATAATGAGAATGCCTAGTAGAATTGATTTATAGATACCCTTGCCTCATCTAAGCTAAACACTTAGATGCATTAGAGATTTTGAAGAACATTGTGCAATTGAGTAGAGCATAAAAGAGTAGAGAAAGTTGAGCCTAGAATTGAGAAATTTGTGACTAGATTTGCTAACCCAGTATCTTATTCCTGATAGAGAGTGATTTTCAAGAAGAATCCATGAGATGGATCCTTCCACATCTTCAAGGGGAGATAATCATCCCATAAGAAAAAGAACCCATGGCTTGGGTATCTAGGGAGACCTTCCCTCTAAATATGGGGTAAGTAAATCTTGTGCTTCCATTATTACTTAGTAAAAGGAGAAAGTGCCAAACATCAATAAGGTAGTTGAAGGGGATTGTAGAGACCAAACATTGGTCACTAATTTTGAAAATGATATCTTTGATCCTAAGATGGCCAAGAATCCCAAAATTTTGAGAGAGGGTACTCATGTTTGAATGCTAGAAAGGGTATGTAGGGAGTAGTATGACTCATTTGGCTATAGAATATGAGACTATACACTGGTGTATTTCATGGTGCCTTATGTTCATATATGCCTATAAATCATTCCCCTCTACATGGAGAGGTATGACATAAACATTGGCATAATTACTATCAATGCCCACTTAAGGGTGAAAATTAGTGTGGATGATATCAAAGAGATGTTATAGCTCCTAAGTGGCCCTAAGGCTGATATCTGTAGCATGGAAAGCCTTTAGGATGTTTCGGACTCTTGAGTCTATGAGAAGGTGAACTTCATTAGCTTTCTCCTTAAGAGTTACATCATAGAGATGCTTCCTCTACCCATCCCCCTATCGAGCTTCCCTATATAGTACTTGAAGGATACCCTATCAATGTTGGCCTTCATCTTTGAGATGGACTCTGATGCCAATGTTGATGAATTCTAGTTGGGGTGCTTTTCCTCCAGACTAGGGTGGAAAAGGGGGAGGTGTACATGATGGATTTTGTAGAGTCCATCACCACCATTGTGAATAATGAGCTAGATTTTTTTTTGACATTGGGTACCTTTCGGTACTAATCCTTCCTCCTACATCTCATTCTATACCATCACTCCTAGTTCTTATCCATGTATCTTAACCTGAACTCCTCTAATATAGACATTTTCTCAAATGTGGTGACCCTAATCACTGTATGGACCCATGTCATGTATTTCATAGGGGACTACTACAAGTTCTCAAAGATATTTTTCTCCATTTCTCATTAACCTCATTATAGAGGCCCTTACATTTAGAATGATGGATGCATAGTGTTTATGGCTCACCAAGAGTAGGATCTTGATTGACTAGTTTTAGGAAACCCATTTTTGATTTATTTGAGTTCATAGTTTCCAAAGAGAGCCTTTTTGACTCTTATGTATGCTAACTAATAGGGCCCTAGCCCTAAAGTTAGCTCAACATCGTGACATGGTGGACTCCATATATAGAGTAGGGAATAAGAAGAAGGTATTATATGATGTCCATTTCATAAGAGATGACATCATAGTGGTAAAAAGGTAGCAAGGATGCCTATTCATTGCCAAGCTAGTGGATCTTAGCCTTGACCTAATCGATGATAGATGAAACTATGATCTAAGTGGATACATAGTATCTTTGAAGACTGCCAATGCTCCTAAACATTATACTCAATCATACCTAGAGTAGAGGAAATCACCCATAGAAGACATCCTCCAAAATTATGTAGATTGGTCTCAAATATTATTGGATGCCCTCAAACTATGGGAATCCTTCTACAATGTGGTCTAGACATAAAACCCATCTAAAAAATTATCAAAGGGGTTAAATAAGTATCTCACCTAGATGGATTGGAGAGAAAAGAATCACTGCTTATACAAAATATAGGAATGCGATCAGAAAGTGATAGTCAAATTTTGATGATGAAGAAGGAGATAAAACCTTTAAGAGTATTTGGAATGGACATCAGCCCAAGGAAATATTGGTGGAAGAAGGATTCTCTCTTGAGATAGAGATAGGAGGGGAAGAAGAAGATACCCTTAGGCAAGAAGCAAGGGATGTACCACAAAAAAAAGAGGACAAAGTCTTAGAGGTTTGAAATCCTTCAACTTGGGCACCTTCTATGTACCCATATCCTATGGAACTATAGTAGCAACAAGCCCCCTCTGAGTAACTCATGACTATTTTATCCTAGTACAAGTAGCCTAAGGTGCTAAAATCTAGCCCTTCACAAGAGCCTATGCAAAATAAGATACACTTATCTCAACCCCTTATTTCCATTTTTCCTCTCTCATTTCCTCCACATCTCCATCCACCATCTCACCTCAAGTTATAACACTCTCTACCACCCAACCAATTACTTCCCTATCCCCACTCTCCTCTTCATCCACTTAGCCCACCTCTAAGATCTCACCACTTTTTTTTATGGTCCTAATCTATTCCCTCATGTCTTTCTTGACCCCTATACCTTCATCAACTTCCTCATCCTCCATCATATCATAATCACCATTCACCCTGCCATGTGTACTCCTACCTTTCTCTCCTTTCACCCTCACCCTTAATTCACTTGCCTCTATAAGGATATGGTCCACTAATTCATATTATCAAGTGATCATTCCATTCATACTACCATAAGGATTCCCCTTTATAGGGGAGAAAATTCAAGCACCATAACAGTACCATCAGTAGATGAAATTGGCAAGGATGGCCCATGAGGCCCAAATGGAAAAGAAAAGGGGGAAGTAGGTGGTCATTATATGACCCCACATATAAATCCTTCATATGCAGTCATTGTATGACCCTACACAATAATCCCTCATTATTTTTCATATGGCCCCTTGAGTAGTTAAGCCCTAAGAGTAGATACAATCGAGGTACTACACCATACAAGCTATTAGCCTCAATCTTATCTAGGCTAGGCCCACTAATAGGGATGAGATGATGGAGGAAACATAGAATTTTGTAACCACAAAATACATCAAAATGACCTGATAACTAGATAATACCAATTTGGAACTCACCAAGGTGAAAGCTATGATTGAACACCTCAATGTTGAGGCTAAGGATAAAGACATTAATATCAATAAATAAAGGTCCAACCTTCAAATATATATCTCTAATAAAAGCTTCCAAGCAGAATCCAATCTATGAGTGGCCACTAAAACCAAAATATAAGAGAGAGAGAGAGAGAGAGAGAGAGAGAGAGACTAAATTGATGTAGATATATTAAAATCTCTCATATTCTAATTGGGCCTTTCAATAATTATAATAGAAGGCACAACAAGAATCCTCAGTCAAGGACCAAGAAATTGATAAACTAAAGAATGATCTTGCCACTTGATCATAGACCATAAAAATTCTCCATATGACCTAAAAGATATAAAAATATTACTGGGAAAGAATCAAGGATGCCTCTATGAACCTAAATCTAGTTCTCACTTTCATTATGGATTTGTAGAAGCTAAGCTCTTAGGTAAGCATAGTCATCAACTAGGTCATCGCCTTCATGTACCCTAAGGTCTCAAATTCATAGCTCATGATCCAAAATATTTATAACACTTCAAATGAAACACTACAAGAAGTAGGGGTGGCCAACTAAAGGTAGGTAATGGCAAAGATAAATGAATTCTTAGGCTACAACAAGGTATTTAACAAATGTAAGGCATTCCTTGATGCCTTAGAATATGTATTCCAAGATAGGGAGAGGCACATTGAATAATTAGTCCAATTATGACTCTCCTCCCTATTATTGGTAGAAAACAACATCCTCTCAGAGGACCAAATTAAATTACTACTTGAATAAAAACAAAATGACTAGACTATAATCATGGTTCTTGGTCAATCACCTAGTGTCTCTAAATTGGAGAAGATATTGCATCCACTTGCCTAGCTAGAGTTCAAAATGTTGGTGGTTGTTCAAGGCTTGGGGAGAATTTCCTTCAAGGTGATTATTGATTTAGATAGAGACTTCAAGGCTCTTAATAAGAAGACCCAACCTAAGGAGGAAGAGTGGGTGCCTTTGGAGGTGACTCTTCAAAAATTGTAAGTTTGAAAAAACTTCCTCTTTTGAAATTTTGCTTTGACTAGTCCAAGTACCAGAGGTTTAGGTTATCTCATCCATAGGTAGATGCCCCTATGAGTTTTCAAGATCTATGGATCAAAATCTATGTCTTCTCATTTTAGAGTAGTTGACACTTTTTCCCTCAAGTTTTCTCAACACCTTTCGTGGTTATTCTTTTGGCCTCTTCCTTCTTGGGATCATTTTTAGAAAAACTTTAAAGTGTCAACCTCCTTCTACTTCCCCCAAAGTGTTACCTTGATGTTTATTTAGCCCAAATAATCTCTCATTTCCCTCCAATGTAGTGTGAGATGAACATGTGATAGCCTAGTGCTCGTCTGAGATCGGTTCATTTTGGTTAGACCTTTGAGCAATACCATTAGCTAGTGGATGAATAGATAGGTCCCATCAAACCATTTATTGGTGAATGTAATTACAACACATAGCGCCCTCATACATAATTTTGCAAAAAAAATCATACTTCCCCCAGAGGAGTGTCTGATTTACACATGGCACCCTTGTGCTCAGCCTTGCTAAAAAAGTGCCCAATTTCCATAAAGAAGTGCCATCTTAACATGTGTGATCCTTGCACTTATCCATAATTAGTTTTGGTCTATCATACCTTACATTTATACCATTGGACAATAGAAAAAGGAGAGGGACCTAATATGCAATTACAATAATAAGGAAATGAACCTTTCTATGTGGTGCCATGACGCTCTTTAAAGTTAAAGGTTTTATTGTTAGAACTTAGAGCAACACCATTGGATGAGAATATGGACCCATCCCTCTCTCAATAAATATTTTGGAACACTTTAAGATAACTTAAAGTTTTATTTATCAAATTTGAAGGACTAGGGTTAAGGGTCATGACATAACAAAAGAGCTCTAGAGATAGACATGTGGCATAATTTAACTTCTACTAAGTGTCACGGTCATAACAGAATGATGTTTTTGCACCATATACAAGATATGGAGGCTAATTTCACTCATGAGCCTAAGTCCCTCATTCATTTGTATGGCATCATCATGGGCATGAGTATTAGGATTTCTTAGTGTTGTTACCATGATAAGCCATCTTGCCTATATATTCTAGGCTCATCCCTTTTGGAAGGGGTTGGTTATCATTTTACTTGTATTTGATACTATTGTAAATAGCCATCTATAATAAAATAGAAGTAATATCAGTTAGCATTTTCTCATTATTCAACCTTAATAGGTACCCCTCACGGGTGTGACTAGATGTTTTGTATATGCCCTTGAGGCCTTTTGTATTCTATTCTCCACCTAAAAATGAAGAGGATGTGGTATTGTGTGTTGATTTGAGTTGAAATTTATCTATTCTTGTCATTTATTTTCTCTACTTATATAGTTTTGATCTTTGTTTGCCTTAGAGATCTTAATTCACACTTCATGTTCCTTTATGGTCTGTAGTGCTTAAGGATTTAATCTATTTTATGCAATAATAGGTTAATAATATAAATCTCTCTATGTATCACCTTAGTTAGTGTTATTTAAGTATTATTTTCATTTATTTCCTTCTCCCTTTTCACCCCTAACTTGAAATGAAGATCTGACTTCTAAAATCCCAGAGGTTACTTTACAGATCACAATTTGGTCCCACACCTGTAAAGCTTCTCATAGAAGGTTGTTAAACTTCAAGAAAGAGTTTTAGGTGTCAATAATATGGACACATTCCCATTTGTTACTATTTTTTCAATAGTTAAATACTAGTTTCCATTTTTTTCATATAGCATTCATGCATTCACCTAATAGTACAAATCATGATTAAAATATATTAAGGGAATACCACTTATATGTTAGTGATGATTGAACACATTTTTCAGAGTATGTTCAAGGTTAGTTTCAGTTATTTTATGGAAAGTCAAGTGAAAGTAACATTAATTTTAATCAACATTATATTTGGTTAGATAATTACACATCATAATTTAAGAATACATAGATTTTCTACTAGATAAGAAGGATGCATGTGACCACTGGTGTACAAAATATTTATAATTTCACTAAAGAAGGCCATGGAAAAGGGGAGCATGATGGTGTAAGATCATGTTTCAAAATATCACTTGCAAGAGAGGATTTGAAGTTTGAAGAGGTTGTTGATTTAACAGATGTAAAAAATATAGTTGAATGGTGTAATGAAAATATAGGCCATGGTGCTCAACAAAATTTGATTGTATGTAAATATTTATGGCTGATGAAGGATGAAAATTTGGAAAGCTAAAAATATTATATGAAAGTAAAAAGATCAAGTGACTTACACTCATTTCATTTCTCACTCACTAGTTATTTGATGGTTTATGTGAGGCACATGACATGGTTTTGTTTTAAATGTATTGACTTTTTTTAGAATGGGTGTGATTCACAAAAAGGGGTGAATGAATGGAGTTTTAAGCCTCTAGTTCCAATTGACACTTATCTAGTTCCACTATAATTATAATTTATAGATTTGACATCATCACATGACTTTGACCATCTATCTGATCTAGTAAAACTAGGTACATCCATATATTTAACATGTGTTTCATACATCTACTAAATTTGGTAAATATATCAACATATCATGTTATTAAATCATGTTTTGTTTTGTGATGCAGGGCATGTATATGAAGTTATTGCACATGAGGATAACAAATAAGGGACATACTACTACTTACACCAGTGTGTAAAAGAGAAATAGAAATTGACTTTTTTGGTCATATATGGGGAAAGCATTCACTATCCCATTAGGTCTATGGTAATTACCAGAACTTGGCTTTGATGCTATCTATATACATTTAATATTTTCAAACTTTTACTAATTGCTGACATTTTTTATCTTGTAGGAACCTGTCAAGTCTCAATCTCTTTGAGTGCATGCCTTAAGGGGTGTACTAAGAAAGGGGTGGTTAGACCATTGGTGCTTCGTAAGATTGTTGTACCTTTTTCCAATTACCATTTACACATTTGTCTCATAGAACCATTTACCCTAAGCTTATTATTTTTAGTCCTACCCATTACTCTCAATTGTCATGCATTATCCATCCTTTTCTTGCCTTAACTCCCTTTTGGTTAGTTGTCTGTACGAGGTCGACTGGGTTGACCTAGTACAGTTTAGTGGTATTTTTCACTTTCTTAGCTTAGTAGCTTTTGGACCAACCTAGCTCAGACCTAGTGAATTATCCCTGAAAACACATTGGGTTGACTAGGTTGACCCTATGCAGTTGATGTTTCTAGGAGGATTTATGGTGAGATCTACCTATATATACAAGTTCATTTCTCACCATTTCATAAGAGAAGAATTAATAGTGAAGAAGTGCAAATAAACATCTACTTATTGACCATTCTACTTAAAGAATAAAGCTTATGGTTCCATAATTTATTTGGAGATATAAATATTATCTTGTGGATAAGTCTTTTGGATGCTTAGATAGGTTGTGTAGCCTAGAGCTGATTTATCTTTGTTATCCTTACATACCATAATGTTCTCTTGTGAAGCACTTTGGCCAAGGGAGAGATTGAGTTTTAGTGGGTTCATCTTCAAAGGTAAGTATTCCTAACTTTGTTTCTCCTTTGTAAGAGTAGATAGATAATGCATTTTTATTATTCTCCCATGTATTAGGATTTTTTATACATTGACATGAGGATATGTCTTCTAATATATGTTTAGTTTAGTTATTTTATTATTTCTAACCCCCACTTTGTGCCACAAAATTTGGAGTGCATTAGATTAGATTTACTTTCCTATTATTATAATAAGTGAATGTTTTAAACCTTAGGAATACATTAGGATTGTTATGTGATTACGTTATATTGTAGGCTTTGGAACCCTTCCTAGCATGGTATGTTGTGATAAGTGACCCCTAATCGGGTCTAGTAGATCCCCATATTAGTCATTTTATCACTTAACAAGTGTATCCCAATCAAAAGTGTAGGTATGCTTTATCTTATTTCATCTAGGATGAATTTATAGACATGATACATTTCTGATTTCATAAATTTTGGTGAACTTGATGTGAAACTAACCCTTGTAGTATTTATTTCACTTATTTTTCATTATTTTAGTCATTGCTTTTATCATACTAGATTGACTCTATTGACCCATTTTTTGAATTCTATGCACAAGTTTCTTGGAATAGGCAACTAAATTGACCATATAGACCAAGTATAGGTTTATAACCTTTTAGACTTCTAGTTTAGCCTATTAGGTTGACCCAATTGACCCTGTATGTTTTTAGCACTCTATAGCATGTTCCTGCATAACTTAATTGATCTTGTCGACCTAGTTTGTAGGTTTTTATAAAATAATCAAGGGGATTCATCAAAAATATTATTTCATTTCATCTTTGATGCACCAAGGTTACTTTTTACCTCTTTGTTTATTTCCTTTGTATCTTTCCTTTCATAGTTTATAATCTTTAAAACTGCCCTTGCATAGTCAACTGGATCGACCTTACTGACCTAGTTTTGTGTTTTACATGTTGTCCAAAATAACTAGGTTGACCCTAGCCAAACTTATACATTTTTAGACATTGCTTCCATGGTATGGGTTTAACCCTATTGACCCTATTCTATATTTTTGCATATAGTGTCAACACTATACCTTGTTTCAAGTTGGAATTAATCTCTATATGTTAGTAATTAGTTCACACCTTTATTTTCCTATTGCTTTCATGTTTAAAATAGCTCACATAGTTTAATTAGGGGATTTTTAATTAATCTCTTAGTTTCACTATTTTTATTTTATGCACATATGACCAAATTACAAAAAAATAAACAAGCACTTTAACATTTTGTCTACCCAAGGCCAACCTACTTGGATTTCATCACCAAGGGGGAAGCTAATTGATACTTTGGTAAAGTATAAAGCATGGTTAATGGTATATTTTGGATAATAACCAAACACCCTTATCACTATGGTGTGTGAAGTGAGGGGGTAGGCCCTAATACTAAGCCTGTATTGTTTTTGCTTTAGTTCCTTTTAGCTAAAACTACTCAAAACCATCCTTAGATTGTTATCTATTACCTTTCTTATAGCCAGCTTCTAATCACATTAAAAATCATATCTTAATAATCTAATAAACATTCAGATTGACCAATTATTTAAGCTCTTTACTTTTCAATTTGATTGATTGCTCTTTGCTTAATTATGTGTGTAAAATCTTGTTTGGCCAAAGTTAGTATAAGGTTTTGTTTTATGTGCTTTAATTGGATCAAATGATATTAATCTAATTGATTATATATTTCCTTTTATTACTTACTACTTTTCATTACTTGAAAAATTATCTTGTTTCATTTTCACAATCTATTTCTAGGCTTCTTGAATTCCTTGTCTACTATACTAGATCAACCCAGTCGACCTAGTACCATTTCTACCTTCTGTACAACATGTTGGATCAACCTAATCAACCCTATATCCTTTTACAGTCCCTATTTCTATGCTAGGTTGACCTAGTCAACCATGTACTATTTCATTCACCTCTTTATCCTTTGGTTTCTCATCTCTCTTCTTTTCCCTTCATCATGGACTTTTTGTTGGGTGATGACATTGAGTTATAGTCAACAAACATGATGAACTTTACCAATCCTAATAGGTTTTACCATAGATAGAGTAGGGTTCCTATTTTAGATGTTAGTAATGTTCATATTACCAATCGCACAATGAACTATGGGACCCCTCCTAATACCTCTTCACAACATAAACCTCTTTTCTCATTAGAAGACCAACCTGAGTTAGAGTATACTCCTAAATTTTTTTTCTTTATTTCTAAATTTATTAAACATCAAGGAAATGATCCTTATACCATTTATAACCTCATGATTAGTGGTCAAACTAAAGATCCTCATTCACATACTCCTACATTCAACACTGGATTTGGGGGTACCATTTTCTTTAATTCTCAACCTCTTCCTTCAATTTTGACTCTTTCTTATGCCATGACATCTTCTTATCTAACGTCTTCTAGCTCCATGCCTAGTATCTCAACTAACATGGTAGGTTATACATCTATTGGGCCTCTCATAAGATCCATTATCCTTATTCCTTCCACTAATTCATTATTTTCTACCCAAGGCAATCATGCTTCTAGTGTTTCTTCTTCTCAACCATTCACTAGTCCATCTTTTTCTACACAAGCAAATTTTTCCACTAGTGCTTCACATTCTCATAATTCATCTCAATCTCATATCAACAATAATAGTGGTACCCAAGTGAATAATACCAACACAAATACCAATTCTAATTATTTAAATGCTAATCAAACACATCAAATTTTATTGAAAACTCTCAATCAAATGAATACCTTTCAAGTGAATAACACAAATCAAATGATGAGAATGAAAAACCACCTTATTAATCTTCAATCTCATTCACAACCAATGGCATAGGGTACACATAACCATAATGTTCTCCCTCCTCCTCTTCAAGATTCTCAAGTTAATCTCATTCTTCCACCTCCTTTAGTCAATAAAACCATCAAGTATCTACAAAATAAACATCACACTACTCAAATTTCCAACATTGATATAGGAGGTATAACACCTACAATTTATTATAATGGGTCAACCAATCCTACCCTTTACCTCACAACATTTGGAAATATTTACAAGGATTGGGTCAAATTAAACACCTTTGCCACTACCAAGCTCCTAACCAAAACACTCATAGGTGATGCATTGGATTTGTATAATCAACTTAAAAATCATTCCATTTATATTTTAGAGGACTTAGTGAATGTTTTATTTTATGAATTCCAAACTAATGATCTTCTTGAAAATACTTTGGACCATTTCATTAATTGCAAACAACATGAAAATGAAACTGCCCAAGATTTTATTAAGAGATGGAAAACTTTGTCAAATAAATGTGAACATAACATGGTAGATGAAAATATTTTTCTTCTCTTTAAAAATGCTCTATTTCTTAAATTTCAATATCGATTCCACACTCTCTCTCTCTATGTACATTGGAGGAGGCTATTGACCAATCTAAATGTCAATATTTTCTAGTGCATCAATTTGAGCCACCCCAACCTTTTATGGGTCCTCATTTCTTACAAATAAAAACTACAATATTACTAATGATGGTGTTATATATTCTTATGACACCATTCACAATGTTCAAGATGTCATTCCTAACCAATCTTTGAAACTAACTCTCACTGCTTAACAATATTCACCAAATAACATCAATGTTCACAAACCTCTATCCTTAGTTGAGTTGCTTAAATGTCTACCCAGAACTCTTCCACAAGAGCTTGAACCTACTCATCCTATGAAATTTTGGTATGATCCTAACAAGTTTTTTGGTTTGATGCTAGTTATGGTCATTCTCATGAGACTTGTAGACAACTTCATAATTTAGCTATGGATTTTCTTCTTGGACCTAATTTTGATCATGATTCCATCATTCATAAGAATAAAAAATCTTATGATATTACTCTCAAGTAATATAAATCACATGACAAAACTCAAGCCTTGAATCAAGAAAATGCTCATTTAGCTATGTATAAAGATCCTTTACCTAATCATCAACATGTTCAAGGCAACCAAGATAATCCCACCTCTTCCACTAACAACATAGAAAGTCTTATTGAACCCACTTTTGAAGAGAATGTGGTTAACATGAATAATATGTGAAGGGTGGTAACTTTCATTGATTCCCAACCTCTCTACACTCTTCTTTCACATAATACATATTGTGTTATCTAAGATTCTTCTCCAACTCATTAAAATGAGTTGGGGAAAGATGACCTTATTACTTTTGATAATTTGATTCATGATTCTCCCTTGGATAACACATCCCATACTATTTTTATCACTCTTCCATCATCTTCCAATACTAATGATAACCAAGCTTATACTAAAAATTCTTCTTCCAATTCTCAAAATCAACTTGAACCAACTATTTCATCATCTCAAAATGGTTTATCAACTTGTTCTAAACCTTCTCCTTATTGTCATCAAAAATTTCAATGCACTTCATCTCCTCCCTATGAGGACCTCCTTAGTCACTACGCACCTTTATATAAAAACATTCTTATGGGTTATGATGAATGGGGTCCCATTGTGTAACTCATTAATCTCCCATCTCAAATTCCATTTATTGAGCTTATGAGGACTTTTATCTGTCATAAAAACCATCTTATGCAACTATTATTTGAGATTAATGTCCCTCATGCTCCCCTAGTAGGATGGGAGGTATATTTATTTGGTTTCAAATATAGTATTTTATAATAATGTGAATATATGTCTATCAACATTGATAAAACTATAGACACTTAGCTCTCTTTAGGAATTCCCATTGCTTCTATGATTCTTGATGAGATTCTATTGTGCAGATGATCCCCCCTTATTTATTAGTAACTAAATAGGTAATATCCAATTTAAGCATGTATTTATTGATGAGGGTTCCATCACGTGTGTCACTTATCTTAATTTCATTAAGACTCTTGTATTTTCCAAATGCAATCTCAAGTCTACACATAGCACATGCCAAGGATATGATATAAAGCAAATGCATCCTCTAGGTTGCGAGTTGCTTCCCATTACCATCCCACCTATCACCATCCATGTGAACATGATGATATTTAACTTCCCTCTTTATTATAACATCTTACTTGGTAGGTTGTGGACTCACTGCATGAGATCTATTAGTTCCTCTACTTGCCAATGCGTTAAATTCCCTCATAATGGAGCCATTTACAAGATTTAAGGTGACACAAACCCTTGAAATTTTGAACAATTCTAAGATCATGGTGTCTTCAAGATTCCTACTCTTGAGTATTTTACAAGCATTCCATTTCATGAGTCTCAACGTCTCAACTTTACCATTAACTCAACCCATGGATATAGTAGGCATTTTAAGCTCATTGGTAACATTCCTCCTAACCTCTTAGATTTTGATGATGATGAACCTAATGAGATTAACTTAAATATCAAGACTTCCAATCTCTCATCTCATCTTATCTCTCAACTTCTTTCTTAGTTTCAACCTCATTCTTATAAGCCTCCTTACGATGACATTCCCATAGTCTTGACCAATACTAGGCATTATATTCACCATTCTTCATCGGATGACAATGTTATCCCTACCTATGTCATTAATCTTCATAACCCAGATTATGATGATTGATATTCCTTAAATAATCCATTTTTAGGTGATCATTTTTAGGCCTATGATGTTGAGATTTTATGTTATCATTCTTATTTACTTGAGTCTTTTTATGTATTTCATCATTTTCCTTCACTTATAGTTTTTGATTTTTGTATTTTTCCCCTTTATCATAGGGTAGAGATGGTGTTGACACCTCTAGTTTTTTAGGAACCATGTAGAACTATGCTCATGGATCATGCTATGACCAGGCCTTATCATTTTACTAGGTACCCTGACCCTCATAACTGATTTACCCCTAAGGTTAGTACAACTCTCCTTATACCTTCTATAGATTTTGCTCATCCCTTAGTAGAGCCTACTATAATTGAGCCTCTTCTCACTCTTACTATAGTTGATCTTGTTTTTTCTCCTATTGTTGATGATCCTACCCCTACTTTTGATTCAATTGATCCTTTTGTTGAGCCTACTTTCATTCCTTCTTCATCATCACCCTCTCTTGGTTATGGTTTGCTTCCCTTGCCTAAGATGGTTCCTCTACCCACCAAATGGGTTGACGAGTGATCTCTAGCTTCTTCCACTCCTATTATACCTCTTTTATGAGTGCTTCTTCTAAAATCACTCACAAGCATAAATGTTACTTTTGTGGGACATATAATCACTCTTTCACTCATTGTCATAAGTTACAATAATATATTGATACCATACATCCTTCTTCCTTGTCATCAGACAAATCCATACCTCCCCCAAAGGTACTTCTTGAGTACATGCCTAATTATGGTGAGCTATATTGTTTATGGAATTTATGTGGTACCCATTATACCAATAATTATCGTATCCTACAAAAACATCTCAAAGATCATCTTATAGCCATTCCCAGACCTTATACCACTCCTCCCATAGGTCATTCCTACATTAAGGATTCTCCTTCTTATGACATGACTCTACCTCTAGTGGTTCCATCCCCTCCTATTGTCCTTTCACCAACTTTTATGCCTCCACCTATGGACCTTCCCTCACCCATGGATTCTTCTCCACCAGTGAATTTGCATCTCTAGTAGATCTCGCTCGCATGCATTCTCTTAACCATCCTTTGCCTAATTTTCCTCCTCAGCATGATCCATCGAGTATTCTTACTTTTTTAGTTGAGGAGATTAGAAAATAAGTATTTTCCTAGTATTCAATGAAGATTGGCAAGACTTTATCAATAGTGCATATCTAGCTTCATAGAGACTTATCGGATGTATTAGATAATGTGTGTGGATAGATTTACTAGTATTTATGAGCACATGCATGGTGATTTCACATTTATATTTGATTGGACATGTGATCCAATCTTATTTATATCTATTAAATCATTTGACACTATGTCAAATTTTCTCTTATCTTATATCATGATTTCTTACTTGTATTATATCATGATTACATTATCATTTGTATTTGCCTATGGTTGTTTTTTATTATAGATTTCCATTTTCCCCTGGAGTTTTTCTCAAAACTCTCTTTCTTGTATCTTTATGATTTTTTTTCTTTCTTATCCCTATTTTTCATAGATAATTTGTCATGGTGACTTGGTTATACAAACCCTATTCCCTTTGGTTATTATCTCCCTTTACCAAGTGATCACTTAGAAAATAATCTATCTCATTATTATTTCCTTTTACTGGTCCACTTTGAATCTCCATTTTCCCTCTTCCCTTTTTACCAAAAACTAAGCATATTCATGGTTGAGACTTGAGATCACATGCTAGTTCATTATTAAGCCTAAGTATCTTAGTCAGTCTTTATCTTTGGATAAGTATCTTTCTTTAGCCTTAGCCTACAACTCATTCATGCATATCACTATCTCTCTCATGATTGGTCATTCCAAATATGTATGGAGGAGGAATATTAAAAAACATTAAAAAAAATTTAAAATATAAATCATTTAAACAAAAGGTAATGATATCAAAAGGTAAAAATATTCTTAAAATTCAAATCACACTAAAAGATGTGATTCGAAGCACATCTCCTTCTTCTAGTCGAAGATCAAACTCCATAGTTGGCCTCATGCTAGAGCTGAGGTCCTTTGGGGTATAGTAGGCTAGTATATTAGAAGAGGATAATAAAAAATCTTTTAGTGATACCTAATTTCTCATGCAAGTACCCAATCCTCGTAGTAGATCGATGACTTTGTAAGAGGTCCTAAAGAATGAGGAACACATCATGGGAAGGTGGATCTATTTTGATTTTCCTTATACCAATCTACCTTCATGAGTTGATCTTAGTAGTACACTTATTTGCCTAAAGATTTGTGTCTATAGAAAACATGTTTCCTTTGTAAATAGATGACCACTAGTAACATAGTGTCTTCTCATGTCTTTAGTATACCTCTTGCCTCCTAAGGTCTTCTCATAAGATGCCTAAGTCTTGATTTTTACACTCCCTTTTTCACTCCTCAAATCCTTTATATTTCCTCTTGAGAAATGTTATTTTGTCTACTGATCACTCCCCTTGGGATTTTATTTGTGAGTTGCTTTATAAGACCATGGATAGGACCTGACATTCCTCATAAATTACCATATTTTATTTCCTATTACCCACATCTTTTATTACCTTATTTTTTTCGTATTTATTCCACCCCAGTGGTGTTCTCTTTATGAGTTGTAATGTAAGACCATGGATAGGACCCGACCTCCTCACAAAATTTTCTAATACCCAAGTCACCATCTAAATTACATGTGTCAAATTTGAGATAAGATTCAATCAATTATGAAGTTACATGTCATTTTACATGCTTCCCAGCTTGATTTAGTATGTTTTATGCTTAATTTTTATTTTGCCTTTTTATCTTCTTTTTTTCAGAGTGCATTTAATATTACAACCATTTATTAAAAATTTTCATACTTCCTAGATTGAATTAGTATGACGAATTTAAGACAAAATTTTTGCAATTTTGTTTTTCTTTCATACTTCCAAGCATGATTTAGTATGATTAATTGACTTAATTAATTTGTTTTTATTACCATTTGTGCCCTTTTACATACCTTCCATTTTATTACATTGATTTCATACTTCCAAACATGATATTAGTATAATATACTTGTTTAATTTGGTGAAAAAATCTTTCACTTTGGTTTAAAAACAAATTCATTTTTTAACATCTTATTTTACCAATTTTTAGTTCTTTATACTTAGTAGTTTCTTGTTATTACACATTTCTTAGCTTGAAATAGTGTGTAGTACATTTTTGATTGACTATATTTTCTAAGTCTTTTTACTTGTTTCTTTTTAACCATGCATGTGTCCCACATAATGCTAGGAAATAAACCACATCACATATATTTCATATAGCATATACAACAAATACAAATACATGTGATAGAAAGAAATATATCCAAAGCATCCACAAACACAACCTTCATAATGACAACATACACATCCAACATCAATATGCCAAAATGATCCATCATATATATATTGAATTTAATACAACATATACAACCATATACAATGCTCTAGATCTATGGATGGGCTCCATCCTATCTATCTTATGGCCTAGACATGCTACCTACTGAGGCCTTATTTTAACTCCTTTTAATAGTATGTTGTAAGGAGGTTGTCCAAGATCTCAATCCTTCTACCTATCCTTTTGGGTGAGCTACCCATACTTTTGACTTCACTAGCGAGGTCTAAATCTCTATCATTTGCACTACTATAGCTAAATGCATATCTATCTCATCTTTTAGGGCCTACCATTCCTATAGATCCCCTAAAACCATCACTACTAGTGGCTGCATCTTCTCTCTCTACACTCGTATCTACCTTGTTACCTCTCTAGCTAATTTGAACTAGATTACCTGAGCTGGGGTAGATGGTACACTCAAATCCTCTAGTGTCATAGGGTCGTATGGATGTAGAGTCTCATCTAGGACATCATGGAGTGATCTCATCACTAGGGACCCCCATATCTCTTCCTCATACTCAATTATAACTAAAAAATTCCACCATATGGATATCGGATCACTATTATATCTCAAAACATCTATCTCTATTTATAAATAAAAACTTAAAGTAATAATTTAACCATATTTTCTTACCTATATATGTCTTAGCTATTGTGGTCTAACCATCCATGTGACCACCTAGCATAGTATCCCCATATGCACGACCTCTTAACACCTCCTCTATAGATTTCCTCCTTAGCTCAAATCTAGCTATCATGACTTATGTCCATCTCAGGCTACATCTAAGTGGTCTCTCTATCATCTCCTTTGGCTCATGTATGGGGTCATCTAAGATGGAAATAGTCTCCACTCTATTCTACCCCTCCTACCTCCATCGATGTTGTATCTTTAGTGGTCATTGTTCCTCTCATTATAGAATTGGTAATGGTACATATGGTATCTCTACCTCCACATCCCTATCCTCCTACTCAACTCCTCATTATGTCCAACTAGACCATGGTCACTCTTGAGTGGCCTTAGTATTAGCCTCACCACTAGTGGTTACAGTCTTCTCCTCCCCCATGGATCCCTCACATGTCAATCCCACTACTTTAGCATAAGTATTAATTTCAATAAATGAGTTAGGACCATCTACCTTGGCACCCATACCATCAAAAGTGGCTATCTCCACTATAAATAGTCTTCAACAACCTCTATTCTCATTATTTTTGGTGAAACTATTTCCCAACTCACCCATGTAGATGTTATGTGCTCTTTTTGATACCACACTATGTTTTCACATCTCATTAATTATAGTATTGTCATATGGGGCATAACCCATGCTACTTGGTCCTCTCTCCATCCTTGCACTTGAGGTGACCTATCATCAACTACATGGGGCAACCCAGTTGATTGGTACATAAGAGACCTCTCATATATCCAAGTTGTCATCAATATGATCAATCCCATGGTCTTCTACCCTTTAACTAACATCTCATACAGATCATGTACGAGTTAGTCCAAGATGATAGAGCCTAGATCATATATAACTCAATCTTCCAAGATCATCTTGATCAAGGCTACCATGAACAATGGTACCTTGCCCTCTGATTTGTGACATATCACCTACTATGTCATAAATCCTATCATAACCTTATGTATGTTTTAAATCTATGATGTATAATCATCAAATATGCTAACTCTCCTACCTGTTAATATTATATCTAAGCCTATAGCCCATGTGGTTAAGGCTCTCCTCTCTTCTAAGCTATTTGGTATCACTATGGTCACCTATGCTCTTACTATAGGTAGCCCTAGGATGTCATGGACATCCTTTAGTGTGATATCCACCTCTCATCTGAAGGTGTTAGTCAATCATTCCTAGCAATTGAGGAACATGACTAACAAATCAACACTGAGGGGGATATGATGCATATCAACTATGCTACCTAGATATATAGATCTTAGTCTAGCCCTATCTCCATCTGACAACCTATCTAACAAGTCTGGTAACCATACCATGTCCACAAGTCTTTAAAATCTTTATCATCCTTGCACCCAAGAAACAACAAAGGATGTATCAGTTCCTTCATGTCATGTATAGTCATAATAAATTCTTCTTACATTTTTAAATAAAAACCAAGCCTAATTACTTTTAAATTTATTCATTTTTATGCATTTACCCTAATTTTAGCCTACTCGGTCCTTCTTGACCTTACTTGGTCATTTTGGGCCATTCTAGCCCTCTTTTGGCCTTTTCCATAATTTTTTGTATCATTCTAACTCTTTGATCAAACTAGTTTGACCAAAATTTTCCTATCTTTTCACTTGTTTAACTCAAAAATCTAAGTCAACCCCCTTCTCTTCCCCTCCCTAGTGTTGATTTTCAATTTTGGACCTTTCAAACCACTTGGCAACTCCAAACTAGGCCATTAGCTTGTAGAATTTATATGGTCAACCCATACCTACTAGGTCAAAACTATGGATTTTGCTCATTTCTAGCCCACTGGGTTGACTAGGTTGACTCAGTGTTTTCTTCCTACTGAACCCTTGTATTTGCCCAAAAAAATGCAATTTTCTTACTTTCTTCCTAAACCTTATAAACCCATTTTCCATCTTCCTATTTTCTACCCCTAGAATCTCATTTTGTTTCCTTTTGACATATATAAATGATTTAAATAAAATTTTACTAAAACTGCACTTAATTCACTAAAAATTTCAAAAATTTGTTTGAGATTCATAGTTGCATACCTATAGTGTACCTGTTGTCACCTATGGGGCATCTCCTTGTCTAGCTTATCATCTCCTCACCATCCTAGCTTGTTTTATCTCCAGATTTCTCTTTTCTCTCTTCTCACAAATCAAAATAACAAATGAATTATATTTTGCATTATTTTAAAACACTTTTCAAAATTCAAATCTTTCAATTATTATCATGTAGATTCCTTATTTTGATTATATCTTTATTTCTATGCATCTATTATACAAACCATAAAATGCATTAGATTCATGATGATGTAGAGAATATTTTTCACTACCATATGCCTATATTCCAAAAAAATTGATATTTGGCTATTTTTTACCCTAACTTCTAGAAGTTCATCTAGTGTTCTCTATATTAGACACCTTCACATTTCTCTTAGTATACTTCTTTATCTATGACACTAAGGTAAGCTAAAGGTATGTGTTTTTCAGTTTAGTCCTTTAATTTATCTTATTAACTACTTACTATGTTTTAATTACCATCAACATTATGTGTTATCATTTTTTATCTTGAAGCACCATCCTGTGTTGCACTTATGTGACATGTGATGAGCTTCGAGTGGGGCATATGTATACACATAATATTTTAAAACTTTTATTTATTGATGACACTTTGTATATTATAGGAACCTATCAAGTCTCAATCTCTTTGAGTGCATGCCTTAAGGGGTGCATCAGGAAAGGGGTGGGTAGACCATCAGTGCTTCATAAGATTATTGTCCCTTTTTCTACTTACCATCTACACACTTGTCTCCTAAAACAATTTACCCTAAGTTTATTCTCCTCAGTGCTACATATTCCTCTCAATTTTCATGCCTTATCCATCCTTTTTTGCCTTAACTCCCTTTTATTTAGTCAACTATACTAGGTCAATTGGGTCAACCTAGTATAGTTTAGGGGTATTTTTCACTTTCTTAGCTTGTTAGCCTTTCAGCTGACCTAGCTCAGACCTAGTGAATTATCCCCAAAAACACACTAGGTTGACTAGGTCAACCTTATACAACTGACATTTTTGAGAAGATTTAGGTCAATAATCACCTATATATACAAGTTCATTTCCCACCATTTCATAAGATAAGAATTAATAGCAAAGAAGTGTGAATGAAAATCTACTTATTGACCATTCTACTTGATGAACAAAGCTTAGGGTTCCATAATTTCTTTGGAGATAATAATATTATCTTATGGAGATGTCTTTTTTATGATTAGATAGGTTGTGTAGCCTAGAGCTGATTTATCTTTGTTATCCTTACATACCACAATAATCTCTTGCGAATCACCTTTGCCAAGGGAAAAATTGAGGCTCAGTGGGTTTGTATTGAAAGGTAAGTATTCATAACTTTATTTCTCCTTTATAAGATTAGATAGATAATAATTTTTTATTCTTCTCTAATGTATTAGGATTGTGTATACATTGATGTGAGTATATGTCTTATAATACATGTTTAGTTTAGTTGTTTTATTATTTCTAACCCCCACTCTGTGCCACAAGATTTGGTGTGCACTAGATTAGATTTTCTTTCCTGTTAGTAGAATAAGTGAATGTTTTAAACCTTAGACTCCATTAGGGTTTTTTTTTAATTGTGTTATACTATAGGATTTGGAACCCTTCCTAGCATGATATGTTATGACAAGTGATCCCCTAATCAGGTCTAGTGGATCCCCATATTGGTCATGCTCCCACTTAACAAGTGTATCCCAATTAGAAGTGTAGGTATGCTCTATCTTCTCTGATCTAGGATTGATTTATAGACATGATGCATTTCCGATTGCATACACTATCCTATCACAAATTCAAATGTATGGTTGTTTGAAGACTATAAAGTACATAGGAAGATACTCCATTATTTAAATTTGATTCTTGTAACAAATGTTCAATTGCAAAAATATCAAGGTAGGTCATTAAAAAGGACTCGATGGAAATTTCATGAATTTAATCATGAATCAATTCTTTTTTTATAAAGAATAGAGTTAATCCTAGTGGTTAATTAAAATTGAACTCCCAATATATGTTGACGTCTCAAATGCAAATGTGCTTAATTTTAACAAATTTTATTTTATTCTTAGGTATTACATATAAATTTCAATTTAATTAGATATTAACATTTTTTTTAGGTTAGTGGTGCTAGATTAGCTTCCACCTTCATGTGGTTGGCACCATTAATAGAGAATTTCATATTCTTGATTTTAAGAGAAGATTTCGGTTCATGTAGATGATTGAGTGTTTTACCTTATCTAGGGAAATTTCATCTTGAGGTTTGTGGAGTTAATAACTAACTAAAACTAAGTTTATACATCAATTGTGATGGATATATTTCAAACCAAAGTTGGAGGAGGATTATAAGCACATAAAATGAAGGATAAACTCAGTATGTGGGATTGATGAATAGTGTATAAAGAGGTTGTAGGGGTGTTTGTGTAGTTTTAAATAAATAAATGAATAAAATCAGGTTTACATAATCTTTTTCATGCTCTTACAGGTGTGATTAAACCATATTTTATAAATTCTTGACTTATTATTACATACATATCATTGTTTGTGGAGTGAATGGTTTGAACAACATGGTTGTTGATGGTTTCTAAGGTGTATCTAACTTCCAACCCAAATTTAAAACATATTTTAATAAAAAAAAAAAAAAAAATTGTGATTATCATGTGTATTTGGACTCATATCTATGTTTTTAAACTTTTTTTGATCTCATTCCTTGCTATTATCATGTTTTAATCTCTAGAAACCCTAAAAATAGAGTTTTGAGAATCCATATTTAAGAAAACCTTAAAGTCTAAGAAAATATGTAGAAGATAATCCATTGGTAATAAAAGATAAAAGTTATATAACCTCAAAATATAAATTTTTAATGATGTCTTGAAATTCTATTTTTCTCAATTTATACATTTTTATGTTTGTTGTCCTATGACATAATAAACTAGGGTTTCTTCACAAAAAGCTGAATATATTTTGATTTATTTAGTGGTTTCACATAAAAATTGATAGGAAATTATATTAATTTTACATTAATTTTATGGTTATTTCAATTTTTGTATATGACTTATGGTTTCCATTTTACACCTATCCAAAGTTTGCCTTAAAAACAATAATTTTGCCTTATGGGAAATATCATCTTGAGGTCAAAATGAGTGCTTTGTCTCATAATATGGAGTAATTTAATTCTAATAATGTGTTACTAGAGGTTAATAACCACCCCTAACATGATGTACATTCTAATTTTCAGACACAAGGCCCTAGAGAGAGAGATCTACAACTATGAATTGCATCTTGACAATGTTTCTTGTCAATATTACTTGAGGCCATAATTGTTTCAAAAAGGGTATTCACAATGATTAAAAGGTCATGGTTTTAGTAAAATGTGTAATTTAAAATATATATGTGTTTGAAGTGATGGATTTTGAAGTGGAGGTCCCATAAGTGGAAATGTATATTGGAGGCAAAGAACATGTCTCTTAACTATATAAAAGTTACATTTTAAGACTGATCACTGAATCCTATGCCATGATTTTTTTAATGATTTAGAATCCAAGATATTTATCTTGAAATTAAAATAATTATACATAAATGTGATGTTTTTTTTTTTGAAGATATGACTTATGGTTTATGTTTTACACCTGTCCAAAGTTTACCTATAAACAAAAATTTTGATTTATAGGGAAATATGGTCTTGAGGCCAAAATAGTTACTTTATCTCATAATCAAGCATAATTTATACCAATAAATTGATATTATAGGTTAATAACCACCCTTGATGTGGTGGATATTCTATTTTTTAATCACGAGGCCCTGGAGATAGAGATATCTAACTGTAAGTTACATGTTGACAATGTGTCTTGTCAATGTTGTTTGAGGCCAAAATTATTACAAAAAAGGGTATTTATATGAATTATGAGGCTATGGTAGTGGTAAAAATTTTAAATTACACCTCTTATATCATAATTTACTAAAATTTTAATATATAAGACTTCTTATGCTTAAAACCATGTTCTAAGGTTTCTCAAAAAATACAAAATCCCAAGAGCTTCTTAAAGTGATAGTTCATATAGTCTAAGAGCTATATGAAATGTATAACACATATGATAGGGTATAAATGACCTTATCTCACTTCTCCAATCCTTCATCCAAACTTGTGCAACCTTTTACATGTGCTACAAGTGACTACAACCAACTATAGGTGTCTAGAAATGGGGTTCTTAAAGGTTTCAAACACAAGGAATACAAGTCAAGGACAAAAACACTTTAATTTGAATTGAATATAAATCATACATGTAATTAAAACATGAAAAAAATTATTCAATAAACTATGTTCTTTTATTTTACAATAAAATTATGCTTTTAGATACATAAACCCTTTTTTCACATTTGTAAACTTGAAGATTAGCATGCAATCATCAAAATTTATTCTTTTTATGAACTTATTTTCCTCCTCTTTAGCTGCATTGATGCTTGTCAAGTAGTTGAAGACTAATTCAAGCTTAGAATTATTTGAGTTTGCTCAATAATGTTCTTATCCACAAATATTTACTTAGTAAAATGACTTTGTATGGTATATATTATTGATATGTTTACTTACTTATAACCTCCAAGATGGTTATGACTTAAAAAAGGTATAGAATTATCCTTACTATGTTGAAAAATCCTAAGAGACTTATAAAAATTCATAATTACTCATAGACCATTATAATTATTGACATATTTACAAAGACTCTATACGGACCTAACCAAGTATAATCTTGTATATTGGTAGTGATACACCTAAATCATAGTCCTAAACACATTTACCTCAACTTGCTTGGATGCACACAAAATGAACTAAAATAAAACTCACACATACAAAAATCACATATACATATACCTAATATCATATACTTATAATATTCTCACAATTTCCTTCATGGCTCTTGAGGATGACTTAGTTTAAATTTGTAGGTCTGGGATCCATTAGTGCTTGAGAAGCTCTTGTGACAGATCTCTCTTCTTCATTTCACTAAATACATCCTCTATATTTGACTTATTAGATGTTTAAATTCCTTTATTATACATGCTATCAATCTATTATTGGTATAAAACAAGGTTTATTATCTTACATTCAAACTCAATGGATTTCCATTTTGAAGACAATCTCCATGATAGCCCAATTAGGCTTCTCAACAAGACCTACTTGAACCTTATGAGCTTTAAATCCTTCATGAATGGAATCTAAATGTTTAAAATAAAATTATTGAATTTATACAACCTTGATCACCTTAACATAAATTTTTAAGGCATTTATATCAATATAACTTGAGTTATATTACTTTTAGCCTTCTTGAGAACTAGTTTTCAACACTTTTTCATGTGCAAGTCTGTAATTTTGATTTTTCTCTCTCCTCAGGTATTATATAGACATAATACCACTAAAAAAATTCTTAAATATTTCCCACCACATTATTATATAAAATAGGTTTTTGATCTCTAAAATGTAAATTATTCTCTTTTTTTGTGCACCTAAGATCTCTCAGGGCATAAAGTATGCTAGTTTAGTAAAAATTTTATGTTTTGAGCTCTACATGGTCTCAAGATATCATTATTTTTGTGTAAGGACTATATGTAACCCATATAAATATTATATTAATTTAAATTTCATTTTAAATTTCAAAAATAGAATCATTTTTGGGTGTGTAAAACTGTAGATTGATGACAATCTTATGCTTGTTCAACACTATCTCAAGATACTTGACCATTACCCTTGTTTGAACTGATATTTTCAAAATTAAATAAAAAATTATATGTCCCTCAATTATTATAAAAAAATAATTTATATTATACTAGTCTTGAAAGAGCAATGAAAATTAATCTATATCCTTTCCTTTTATGACACAAATGATTCCTTGATTCTAAACTCTTCATAAAACAATCTTCATATTATTAGGCTTGTATCCTAATTCATAAGAATTGATACATTATCATATTAATATTTATGATAATAGATATACTTGGTGTTTTATATCATTTTCAATTAAAACTCATACATTATCTGACTGTTTCACCTTGATCATGTATACAAGACTAATTACAACTCGATCACAAGTGTATCTTTCATGCAAGACTGAACCTTCTTCATTCTAGGTCTATTCTTGAATAAATGATTATGGATTCAACACAAGTTCAAACACAAATATATCAATATCATCTAAGTGATATTGTATTTTCAAACATATATCACTCTACTTTAACATTTAAGTTCTATCTTGTTGTGGAAGGACCAAGTTTTATGAGAAACAACTCTATTGTGTCCTAGTTTGAATTCTGCCTAGATATCTACAACTTTTGTAAAATATATAGATTTAATCCCATTATCACATTCCAAAGCATATGATAAATTTAAAACAATTATATTGGACTTATTTATACTTGTTCCAAAGTTGAAAACACTAATTGGGTCATCAAATATCCAAGAATCTTAACTTAGTCAAAAGAACTTCTATAGGACTGTGTGAGCCTATTTGATCTTGAGAACTATGTTGTTAATCTATTTTCCTATTAAATAAACCTATGAATATATTATTAAATTATATTATACCACTCTATTTTCTCCACTTAATCACTCCATAACTCTAAGATAAACTCATGACAATAGTACCCAATCTTATGTTATCAAATTTCACTTTGTACTAGCTCTACAACAGTGGTCTATCTAGGCCCCGTTTATTCTTTAAAAGTATGTTTGCTTATAATTTACACTTAATAACCCTATTTAATTACCTCTTTAATTATTATATATTATCTAATTTGATGAGAAACAAAGGATTTCATTGGTTTCCCATAAAAGTAATCTCAACAACAACTTTTACACTTAGGTTTGTATAGGCCTACTCTAACTTTGATAGGTCTTAATTCAAACCACTTGAAATAATGAATTTAATTACTTAAAAAAAAAATTTAAATTGATATATTATCATGGATATACCTTCATACAATATTTTAAACCCAAGAACAAGACTAAATATTAATTATTTTCTCACATTATGTGTTTTCTTAATGAAAATCTATAGGAAACCAAGACACAATCATAACTACCTCAATATATAAGGATTATTTTCATCTAGTAACACTTGGAGTAACTTATAAAAATATTATACCACATTATTTCATAGTTTAAATAATTTCCACTAGTTAAAAATGGAGTTATGGTTCAATTTGTGCCTTAAACCCTATTTTAGGGTTTTACAAGAAATATAGAGCATGAGAGCTCTCTATAAGTTTTTCATAAAGATAAGACACTTTATCTATTTTTAAAAATGTATGTGAGGGTATTTATAACCATCTTATTCCTTTTCAAACCTTAAAATGAACTCATGTAATGTTTAGTATGTATTATAAGTGCCATCAAATGATTTTGAATGCACAAAACATGGTTGCTTGAAGGTTTCAACTATGTATGCCTTGAAAAAAGAGAAAATTATGATTAAATTGAATTTATTCCTCTTTATTTATGAAATCAAAATATTAATACACAAAATCTAACCAACATATCCCTTATGATTGCAATAAAAGTAAGTTTCCACATATACAGAACCTCGTTACCATGATAAATTATATATAAAACTCTATTTCTTGTCTTGGAATTCAAGATTCATCTTAGGATCATTAGGAATATATGTGAACTATTAATTTTCATACATATAACATGCCTTCAATATCGAGTAAGGCTTCTTTTATTGAACATTTACATAATCATATTTATAGAATGAAGGCTTAAAGGCCTTCTTCATTCCTCCTCAGCCTTAATCTACTTTATTCTTCTCCTCTTATGTATAAATAGTTATTATAAGATCAATTTTGATAGGTATGAATCTCATATTTCCTCAATTGATTCATAAACATAGGTTTCTTTATAAATCCTAAGTCTTCTCAATAATACTCCCAACTTAGAATATGCTTACTTTGCCTTCTCATCATAGGATTCTTCTTCTAGATGAGGCTTGAGATATCATTTACATTTAAAATAGGTGAATTTAATTCTACACTAGTTAATTAGACCTATTAGGACTCTTCAAGTCCTTTACAACTTATTGCTGTTCTTACAATCCTTCAGAAGTATTCAATTTTTCCAATCCTTTAATATGGAGGGAAAACTCAAACCATGATAACTTAACCTATTCTAGAGTAAATGAAGCATCCAATGGCTACTTTTTGACTCTTAAAGACCTTATAAGACACATTTTCATCATAAACAAGTAAAAACAATCATATTTACATTATTTAAATAGTCAATATATTGATGCTATTGCATCATAGGTATCATTGCTCATGCATAATGAATCATCTAGGTCCATTTTTCATGTATAAAGGAGCTTGAAAAAGGTTATTGGGTTCATTTTGAAGCCTTAAGTGATGATAAGTACTCCTTAGGTCATATGAGAGATTGAAACTTTGAATTTTCCAATTCACTTGATAAAAAATTTGGTAAATTGAACCAATTAATAGGAGGAAGATAAATCCAAGATTAAAATGGTTTAATTTGGCCCAAGATTTTCACTTAACCACTTGTTCTCAAGATAGTAAATGTCCAATTTTGAGTAATATTTTAGTTACATTAACTTTTTTGGATTTTGGGATAAACACCACTAAATGAACCTTGGAGGACACCTTAGACATGTTCTAGGACCATGACAATTTAGCATGTCACTTTAAAAATTGTAATCTTTTCACATATTTATAAGAAATAAATTCAAAAATTAAATTTTTATTTTGGTGATAAAACTTACCAAACATCTAACAGGCCTATAAATTGACTTTTACGACCTTTAGCAAGAAATTTATTGATTTATTTGAATATATAAGACTCTAAGAACTCTTGACACCACCATTTCATCATAATTTCAATGATGCTCCTGCATCACATATGTTTCAACAACATTTAACAGACTACAAGGTACAATTTTAATGTTCAACAAAAGTTTAAGGCATATAATAACATGAACATGTAATAGAATATCTAATAAATTACAACAAAATACAATTGTTGAAATCAATGAGAATATTTGAAAAGTGAAATGTATAATAATATATGTATATAATAGATCAATAAAATCCATACAAAGGCATATAAAATGTTAACAAGTTTGATACAATATCTGGGGTCAATGTCATATAAACATATAATTTTAGAAATAAATATACATCAAGCCATATAGGCATACAAAAAAATGTCATAAGATATGATCCTAATCATCAAAATGCATTTCTCTCTTTGCCTTGCTTGTAGAAACCTATCCCTAAGATGCCTTACTCATAAATAGAGGTGTTAGATCTATGACGACTACAAGTCCTCCTCTAATCAAAACTCATATTTAGCTCCAATTATTCATATGAAAATATTGTTATAAACTTTACACGTACTATAAAAACATAATTAAAAAATTAACAAGTTAAGTTTTTAAAATGATAAAAACATTATTCGTAAGGTAACTTACCATAATCTCATAGTCATGATCAATTTGGGACTGACGCTCAATAGGGTCAATGATAGGTTCATGTTGGTGAATGGGAGTGTGAAATAGATCACCAATAAAATTTGGTAACATTCTCATGATAATGGAAGGGATGGGTCCCTGCAAATGTGTGTGTGTGTGTGTAAAAAATAAAAATTCAAATTTAGCTCATAAAATTTTAAGTCAACTAACTAAATCAATGAAATATAATATAAAAAGTCATAAATTAAATTTTCAAGTATACCATGTCATGCCTAGTAATCATTTTTGGATACACCCTAAATTGGTCAAGCAACCACACATATCATGTTTTTTCATAGTCCTTTCATAGGAGACTATGACTAGAGAATATGAGTCTTATTCACGTCTAGCCATGTCTTTTTGTCTAATTTGCCTTGGTCTTATCTCATATCCTAGACAACTTTTTAACTTTTCTCAGTCATTCGTAACCTTCTAGACTAAACTTTTATTGACATAGGTTACTATTTTCATGATTATTCTACCCCCCAGGTCTTAGATCCTCTAGAAAATAGTACCCAAATAGGAATACAATGCTAAAACCTAGGGTGTCTAATTTTTAGCACTATTGTCCAAGTGTAAATTTGATTCCAATGGTTAGTTTCTCCCACAAGATGAGTCTTACCCCTTTTATTTTCTTCATTCCTAAGTTTTCCAATGTCATCCAAATGTGAATAAAGATCCTAAATTTTAAATAATGAGTCTCCTATATAAATGACTACACAAGACATTTTATATCTAGTACTTAGTACTTTGACACATTAGACATAATAAAAATCAGTCAATAGTATAGTTCAACATTCTACATCACACATAGACTTGCATGCTTGATAAAGGAGGGTCCTAGGCAAAATTCATTCGTACATCTATCATGTGTGTTGATTATACACGTTCCATAAGGGATAACTACATCATATCTGAGACCCTAACTTGAGGGTTAATGTAGGTAGCAATCAAAATAGTAGGGGTTCTTAATTTTGTGATCATTCTTTCCCTAACCTAGTTTTTTCCCCTTTTGGTTTTGATGTATTCATTATTTGTGTGTGTGTGTAGATGGATATAGGTCTTGAAGAATAAAATAGATCTACAAAAAGCTCTGATGACTTCTAACCCTCAAAATTTAGTATGTAAGTTATATTAATCAGGCAAATAAAACTAGGAAAGATTAGATCCTTAGGACAATAGAACTTGTAAAGACTATAGAACCACACACCATGGTATCATCTTTTTTGCATTCCTATCTAATCAAAAAATAGAAGCTAGATTCAAATTCCTGCTAATGTTTTAGTCTTGTTCTTCCATTTCTAGCCTCAGAATCCTCTATTTTAGTCTGAATACAAGATATGTTAATTTCTATTTCTCTTATATAATTATTAGTTAAAATCTATATTTTTCCCTATCAAAGTAGATATTTCTTATCATACTAAAACCCTATTATTTAGTGTAATGTCCCCATTTTAAGTGGCTGGGTGTACTCAATTTTAGAACTCTTACTATTTGTAGTAAGCTAATAGGATTCAATGGAGGGGCAATTTTGATGATTGGATTTGATGCTCCTTGTTGAGAGCTTTCTAGCAAGCTATCACTCACACCATTCGGAGTCTAGTTGCTAGTATTTTTGAGGGCCTGAAGTGCTACAAAAAGGGTAACTTTTAACCTAGTTGAAAGACATTGAGTGTCACTTTAAACATTTAATTTATGAGGGACTATTGTACGTCCTTTATCCCACATTGCTCAAGTGAGTTGGGTTGCCCCTTGGAGAAAGGATAAAGGGGAGTGCTTGTGGCTTCTTTGGGCATGTTGGATAAGAAGAAAAAGGATTATTGCACTTGCAACTTATTAGGGAAATTGAGAACATCCTTCTCATTTGAAACACTCTAGACATCAATCATTGGGGGTTGATCTTTGGAGTTTGTACTCTCAGCCACTATAGCAATTGTGCCACTATAGTAGCCATGCCACTATAGCAGTTGTGCCATTATAGCAGCCATACCACTATAGTAGCCATACCACTGTAGCAACACATCACTATAGTAGGAAGATTATTGTATCATCTATATACAGCCAGGTGAGTCTATAATTTTCTATAGAGTCTGTAGTTGTTTGTAGAGTCCATAGTTTTGCCTATAGAGTCTGTAGTTACCTACCTACAGAGTCCATAGATATCTGCTTGTAGAGTCCATAGTTTTGTATGCAGAGTCTGTAGATACCTACTTGTAGAGTCTATAGTTTTTTTTAGAGTCTATAGTTTTACTTGTGGAGTCCATAGTTTCACCTGTAGAGTCCATAGATACCTGCCTGTAGAGTTCATAGTTTTCTGTAGAGTCTATAGTTTTTCCTATGAATTCCATAGTTTCCTACCTATAAATTCTGTAGATATTTGTCTGTAGAGTCTGTAGATATCTGCCTGCAGAGTCCATAGTTTTGCATGTGGATTCCGTAGTTTCCTAACTATAGATTCTATATATATTTGCCTATAGAGTCCATAGATTTCTAAAAAGTCTATAGATTTGGTTGCAAAGTTTGTAAAAGTGGCCTGTGGAGTTCATAGATCCAGTATGTGGAGTCCATAGAAAACCCAACCTGCAGAGTTCATAGTTCTATGGGTTGGAGAACAAATGAAGAACGTTCGGCACATGTTGGGATATCTGCTTGAGATCATGTTCATATAATTCTGAGAGAGGATTTAGTGAGTCACCACATGATTGGTATTGTACTCATCTACTCATTTTTCAATTAATACAAATATAGTGAATTGGCTAATTCAGCTGTGTGTATCTATGCTTGCAATTCTATATTTATGGTACATGTATTGGTCCTTATAAAACAAAAAAAGAAATTCTAGCAAGTCTATTAGAGTCATAAAGAGTCCCTACTAGTTTAGTTTTGGGTGCAAACGGGGTGCCCATTACAGTGGTATCAGAGCCTGTTATTCCTACCATCTTATGAGGTTTCATGCATTCCACACATCAGTACTTCTTGAGGAGAAACCAGACAAACCCAAACTTACAAGTTTTTTCAAAAATTAAGGAGGGTGAGCCCTTTGCAACACCAGCCATGGGTGACCCAGATGGGGAGAGCGGAGAACCCAGCACCAAGATGATGCTTAGTGATCTTGCCAGGGGGTAAAGGGAGCTATATAACACATTACAGTAGATGGCTCTAGCAATTACACAACACCTGACTAGAGTAGATCAAGGAAACAATGCCAACCAGGGTAATAATGTTAAACAAGTAGGTGGAATGAATAATGGAGGTAATAAAGATGCATCGATTAATAAGGGAGCCCAGACATATGCTAGATCAATTTCTTCTACAAGGCCACTCATGCCACAATTCCCTCTGAGACAGAATGACCAAGATAATGCTAGTCCTACACAACAAGAGATATAGGACCAAATACTGGAGGATTGGAGAAATGTTGGACTAAATTTTTAGGGTGAAATGTCCTTCAGGGAGTATATGGATGTTAGACTCAAGCACACGCCCATGAGAGGGAACAAGCAATAGAATTATGAGATGAGGAAAAAGTTAAGAAATTTATTCATTCCATACTATGACGGTATAGGGAAGACTTCAGCATGAACATGGGTCCAAAAATTAGACACTTATTTCTAGCTTAATCCCATGCCTGAGGAGGACATGATTAAGTATGTTTCATTGCACTTGGATGGAAGTGCCCACGAGTGGTGGCACCACAATATGGTCATGATTGGCCATAACTAGGTAGATACTTATGCAGAGTTTATTGAGAGACTCATTGATAGGTTTGATACTAAGGACCCAAAATTGCATTCAAGGAGCTAGCTCAGCTTAAACAGTAGGGTTATGTGGAGGACTATATCACTGAGTTCCAAAATCTAGCAGTATTGGTGATGGATATATCAAAAAGAAGACTAGTTGTTCTTCTCATGGATAGGCTTTTTGACCCCTTGCAAGGATGGGTAAAGGGACACAACCCCTCTTCACTACAAGAGGCCATTAAGAAAACAAGAGACCTAGCATCTTCTTCCTACAGGAGTAAAATCCACTCTAAGGACTCTCATTTTAGGAAGGATAAGGAAAGGAAGACTTTCAGAAGGACTCTCAGTGGCCTAAGGGGGAAACTAAAGGGTTGGACAGCGAGACCCTCAATGAACTCAGGAAGAAAAACTATGTTTTCATTGTAGGGAGCCATGCAGTCCTTCCCATGAATGTCTGCTTAAGGTAAAGGCTAAGCCCATGGATTATTTCTCAGCAGATGAATCACCTTCTGAAGACAAGGGACAGCACTCATATTCGGATTCTAGTCAGGGTAATGGCACTGTTGAGGAGAGTTTGGATAATAAGAAGTCTTTTGCTCAATTGACAGGCGACCAAAAAGCCATCACCTTTAAGGTAAGAGGGATGATTTAGGGGAATCACATGGTTTCCTTGATCGACAAAGGGGAAACACACAATTTCATCAACATAAAGCTAGTGGCCAAAAGAGGTCTTTAGACTGAAGAGCACACAGGGTTCAGAGTCATGGTGGCCAATGGCCACAAGTTATTATGCACCCAAAAGATTTCAAAACTTTGCATTAGATTGGGAAGATATTATGAGTTGGAAGATGATTTCTATGTAGTTGACATGGGTGATTATGATGTCATCTTGGGAATGACATAGATGGCTTCTCTGGTAGAGTTCACCTTCAACTTGGCTAAGCTAGAGATGAGGTTTCAGCATCAGGGTAGGAAGGTGGTGCTTTGAGGCTTACCTAATGGGGGGCTCAGGGTGGTATCCTTGAAAAGGATGGAACAATTATTTAGACATGATGATGTCGAGTGGGCATCTGAATGTTTGATCATGCCTACGCCTCCAGAGCAGTAGGTAAAGAGCTATCACCCAGATGTACAGGAGATCATTTTTAGGCATGGTAAGGTGTTTGGTAGCATTCCACATGGGGTTCCTCTCGAGAGGGGTGTAGAGCATGTTGTTGAGCTGGAGGAGGGGGATAAACTAGTCATCATCACCCCCTACCACCATCCTAAAAAGCACAAGGATGAAATAGAGAATTTAATAAAGGAGATATTAGAGATGGGGATTATTAGGCCTAACAAAAGCCCCTTTTCTTTAGCAGTTATTTTGGTGAAGAAGAAGGATAGGATAATGCGTATGTGCATTGACTATAGAGCTTTCAATAAGAAGACAATTAAGAATAGGTACCCCATCCCCAAGATTGATGAGTTGATTGATGAGCTGCATGGAGCACTATAATTCTCTAAGATAGACCTACGTTCAGGATACCATTAGATCAAGATGCGAGTGGAGGACATAGAAAAAATTGCCTTCCAGTGTCACTATGGGCACTTTGAGTTTCTAGTTATGCCATTTGGGCTAACCAATGCTCTAGCCACCTTCTAGAGTTGCATGAATTATGTGTTTAGAGGGAAGCTATGAAGATTTGTATTGGTCTTCTTTGATGACATCTTAGCTTTCAGTAGGACATGGGATGAGCACCTACAACAACTGGAGGAGGTACTGGTCATTTTGCAGGAGTTGTTGTACGCTAAGGAATCAAAGTGTGAGTTTTGCATGACCAAGTTGTTATATCTTAGACATATTATCAGTGTTGAAGGAGTTCAGGTGGATCCAAAAAAGATCAAGGCAATAGTTGATTGGCCCACTCCAACCAACCTTACACAACTCAAAAGATTTTTTGGATTGTGTGCTTTTTATAGGAGATTTGTGAAGGGATTTTCATAGACTGTAGCACCATTAACAGACCTCACCAAGAAGGGTGCTTTTGTATAGACAGTGGCAACATAATAGTATTTTGAACATTTCAAGGGGGTGATGGCTTCATGTCCAGTTCTAGCTCTACCCATATTCATGAAGCCTTTTGAGCTTCATTGTGATGCAAGAGAAGCACCCCATTACTTTTGAGAGTAGGAAGCTCTGAGGGGTGGAGAGGATTTATTCTATTTATGATCAGGATATGTTAGCCATCATGCATGCCTTGGCCAAATTATGATCCTACTTGGTTGGAGGAAAGTTTGTGATCAAGACGGATCACAATAACATAAGTATTTCATGGGTCAATGAGACTTAAATGATAGGCAGCAGAAGTGGGTCACTAAATTGCAAGCCTACGACTTTGACATTGAGTTTTTCAAAGGAAAGAATAATGTAGTAGCTGATGCCTTATCCAGAAGACCTCACATTTGTGATCTTGCAAAGATTTCAAGAGACTGGTGGGCTAATATTATAGAAAAATATGCTGGAGATGCTTGGGCATCGGGACTGGTTTTAGGCACTATACAGGATGGTCACTATGAGGTGATAGATGGGTTGCTCAGGTTTTAGGATAGAATTTATTTAATTCCATCATCATCCTTAAGAAAAATGATACTGATTCTATTTCATGATGCACCTACATCTGGGCATTCAGGGGTATTTAAGACCTATAAGCAGATCTGAGAGCAGTTTTCATAAAAGGGCTCAAGGATGATGTTTAGAGGCATGTTAGGGAGTGTGCAGTTTGTCAATAGAATAAGGAAGAGCATAAATTTCCTGCTGGTTTACTATAGCCCTTACCCATTCCAGACCGAAAGTGGGAAAGCATTTTTATGGACTTCATCACCAGCCTACCTTGAGTGCAGGGAAAAGATTGCATTTATGTGGTGGTGGATAGATTGACAAAGTTTGATCACTTCTTTGCTATTCCATCTACTTATACAGCAGCTCAAGTAGAAGATGTGTTCTTCAGGAAGGTTTTCAAGCTACATGGGTTACTGAGATTTATTGCCATTGATAGGGATAGCAAGTTAATGACCACTTTTTGGCAAGATTTGTTTAGACTATGCGGTACAAACCTTACACCTAGTATGAGCTACCATCCCCAGACTGATGGGCAGACGAAAATAGTAAATGAGTGGGTGGAGGGTTATTTGTGGAACTATGTGACCACATAGCAGAGAGCCTGGGTTAAATGGTTACACATGGGGGAGTATTGTTACAATACCATGCATCACATGACCATCAAGATGACTCCATTTATGGCATTGTATGGGTATGAAGCTCCTAGCTTCATGGATATGGCTTTGGGGGATAGCAGGGTGCCCAAAGCTAAAGACCTATTAAAGGATAGCCAAGATATCTTGAGAGCACTCAAAGAGAATATACAACAGGTCCAAAATCAATAGAAGTTGTATGTTAATCAGCATAGGGTAGAGCATAGTTTCGAGCTAGGGGATATGGTGTATTTAAGGCTACATCCATATAGGCAATCATCACTCAAGAAGAGTAGAGCAAAGAAGCTTAAGCCTAGATTTTATGGCCCCTATAGGGTGATTTGAAGAGTGGGTGAAGTCACCTATGAACTTGAGCTTCTAGAGGGTAGTCGAGTGCACAATGTATTCCATGTTTCTAGGCTCAAGAGGGCCATTGGTCAGGGTGTAGTGCCTACTACAGATTTACCCCCTTTGGATGAGGAAGGGAGGCTCGTGTTAGAACTTGAGGCTATTATAGATACTAGAGAGAGGAAACTCAGAAATAGGATAGTGAAGGAGTATTTGGTCAGATGGAAAGACCTACCAGAGGAGGACGCTACATGAGAAAGTGAGCAAGTTATTCAGTAGGATGGGTTGAGATTGCTTGAGGACAAGTAAATTTAAGGGGGGTAGATTGTAATGTCCCCATTTTAAGCGGTTGGGTGTACTCAGTTCCAAAACTCTCACTATTTTTAGTAAGCTAATATGACATAATGGAGGGGCAATTTTGATGATTGGATTTGATGCTCCTTGTTGAGAGCTTTCTGGCAAGCTATCACTCGCACCATTTGGAGTCTGGTTGCTAGTATTTTTGAGGGCCTGAAGTGCTGTAAAAAAGGTAACTTTTAACCCAATTGAAAGACATTGAGTGTCACGTTAAACATTTACTTTATGAGGGACTGTTGCACATCCTTTATCCCACATTGCTCAAGTGAGTTGGGTTGCCCCTTGGAGAAAGGGTAAAGGGGAATGCTGTCAGCCATCAATCCTTGGGGGTTTGTCTTTAGAGTTTGTGCTCTCAGCCACTATAGCACTATGCCACTATAGCAGTTGTGCCACTGTAGCAGCCATACCACTATAGCAGCCATACCACTATAGCAACACATCACTATAGTAGGAAGATTACTGTAGCATCTGTATATAGCCAGGTGAGTCCGTAGTTTTCTAAAAAGTTTGTAGTTTTGCCTAAAGAGTCTGTAGTTACCTGCCTATAGAGTTCATAGATATTTGCCTATAGAGTCCATAGTTTTCTGTAGAGTCCATAGTTTCACCTACAGAGTCTATAGTTACTTGCCTACAGAGTTTGTAGTTTTCTATAGAGTCTATAGTTTTACCTCTGGAGTCTGTAGTTTCACCTGAAGAGTCCATAGATACCTGCCTGTAGAGTTCATAGTTTTCTATAGAGTTTATAGTTTTGCTTATGGATTCCATAGTTTCTTGCTTGCAGAGTCTATAGATATCTGCCTACAGAGTCCGTAGTTTTCTATAGAGTCTGTAGTTTTGCCTGTGGAGTTTGTAGTTTCCTGCCTATAGAGTCTATAGATATCTGCTTATAGAGTCTATAGATTTTTGTAGAGTCTATAGATTTGGCTGCAGAGTCCATAGATTTGGCTGCAGAGTCTGTAGAAGTGGCTTGCAGAGTTTGTAGATCCAGTATACAGAGTCCATAGAAAACCTAGCCTGTAGAGTTCATAATTTTGTGGGTCAGAGAACAAATGAAGCACCTTCAGCACATGCTGGGATATCTGCTTGAGATCATGTTCATACGATTCTAAGAGAGGATTTAGTGAGTCACCACGTGACTAGCATTGTACTCATCTACTTATTTTGCAATTATCAAATATAATGAATTGGCTAATTCAGCCGTGTGTATCTATGCTTGCAATTCTATATTTATGTTACATGTATTGGTCCTTATAAAACAAAAAAAGAAATTCCAACAAATCTACCAGAGTCATAAAGAGTCTCTGCTGGTTTAGTTTTGGGTGCAACCGAGGTGCCCATTACATTTAGGATCTAAACACTAGATTCCCAAAAAATAATAAAACATTTTGTGAACCTAACTTACTTTGAACAAACTTAAAACCCCATGTACCCTTAAGGTTTTTCCTTCATATTTTGTTCAAAAAATTACTTTACAAATTTTTTACTTTTGTATTAATTTTTGTGTAATTATTCCATTCAAATGTATTTTTAGAATTTAAATTTTAGCCATAATTTTTAAAAATTCTAAAACCCTAGCTCAGAACCCTCTATTTCCAACTAGGTCCTCAAACCCCAAGTTTCCCTCCCTTACAAATTTTAGAAATTAATTTCAAAATTTTTGAAATTTGTTTCGTGTGCCAAAAATATTTTCAAAATATCTAAATTAGTATTTATTTTATGCAAAAATTCAATTTCAATTTTTTGATTTTGTATCATTTTTTGTGTAATTATCTTATTCAAATTAATTTTATAATTTAAATTATAGCCATGATTTCAAAAATTCTAAAACCCTAACCCAAAACCTTAGATTCCTAAATTAGATATTCCACCTTCAAACCATTCATCCTTGCAATTTTCATAAATTATTTAGATAGTCATAAGTATTTTCAAAATTTCTATGTTAGTAGTTATTAATGCATTTATTTGCTTAATAGTACTTCTTCATATTTTTTTTGGAAAAATAAATAAAATGTCCACTAAGGCACTTCTTCCCTCTCATCCCATAGACAAATTTCTTAATTTTTTGCATAATTATGATAATAAGTGGACAAATGTTTAAAATTGCATATTATCTGAAAATGTGGAAAATGATTTTATTTACAATGAAGATAATTAATATTATTGTAATGAGGAATATTATCATGCATATAAAATTGATACTGAAGAAAAAGTAGATGCATCTTCTCCTCTCAACCCCATCTCTTTCATCCCTTCTTCTAAAGAATATACTTTTGATAAATGGGAAAAATATTTCTCACCTCATTCTCCTATGCACAATACACAAAATGTACAAATTAGTCATGCACTTCTAAGTGGACCTCTAATAGGTGATAATTTGCTTCCATGTGAATCTCTCTCTCTCTCTCTTGTTATGTTCAAAATACAACAATATAAATGCAATAGAATCAAATTACCAAAGTATAGTTCAAATGATGCATCTCATGAATGTTCAAATGACAACTCTCTTACTCTTACTTCTCATAATGCAAATGAAAAAAATGCATACACTCAATCCATGGATAGCATAGATACACATGATATTTTAAATTTTGATGATAACTTATTACATATTAGAAAGGAATTAAATTCTTCTCTTGCATCTCTCCCTATAAATGATGGAAGTGATAATGAGTATGATAGTGATAATGCAAATGAATATGAGAATGAAAGTGAATATGAAAATGATACTTCAAATTCTACTATTTCAAATGAACAAAATTTAGATTATAATGCATGGAATAATGATGACTATTATGCATATAGTGAAGAATAGAATGCATCTCATGCTTATACCTCTTCTCTCACTCTTTCTCTCAAATCTAATATATGTCAAAATGTTGTTCCTAATTTTATTCATGATT
>JARHVA010000367.1:2700000-2720000 GCA_037957365.1 Torreya grandis
AATACTTGACTACACAATAACTGATAGTAATACATTGCTATCAATGCCTATTTGATGTGCACCTAAAGGCACACTAGTAAAATACAAGGATGCACAATCAGTGGCATCAATACCCATATCATCCTATAATGTCAATGATCAACCACTAACCAGCAAATGTAAAATTTGATACACATCCTAGTCACAGTGATATCTCCTATAGGAAGCTATAATGTATAAGTGTTTGAATTTTACCTCTCACATAAGGCAGTGATCAAATCCCTATCCCACTACGTAGTACCTAGGTCACATACATGACCCAATCCTACTCTATCTATCATGGCTCTTTCATTAGCCGATAAGGGAAACATCCTTAATGTCTCCATCACCTGGCCTCTGCAGAACCCTCTCATGTACACCTCACCCTAAAAAAAAAAATTAGCATATATATTAGTCAATCATGTCATGAAAAACAAATAAGACACATAATAACATGAAACAACTTATAAATTGCAAAAACTATCCTTAGTAGACAATAATGCTATAGAAGGACACTAGTGTTGGACAATAGTACTGGAACTTGGATAGCAGTGTTGCATCCTAGACAATAACACTAACTCTAGGACAGCGGCACTAGAACCAACTACATACTTCCTAGACCACGTACAATAGCTTGAAAATGCCAATTACAAAATTTTAAATAGGTAAAAACTAGGGACTTTCATTACTCACCAATATAATCTCTCCACCAGACTGAATCTGGGTTACCAGTTGCTCAAAATGGGATGCAAAAGGTGCTTATTTCCTAGGCATTTTCTCACTCTAGAGCTCTAATATCTCAAACTAATCAATGCACAAATGAACCCAAAGTCAATCAAAATTCCTATACCAACCAACTTTTTTATTCAAAAGCAAAACACCATTTTGCCCATAATTAGAATCTCGTAGCTCTATTTTACAAACCATTTTATTTAATGGAATCATGACAGTGATACCTTCAACATCATGCATGCCTTTCTCTATCACTATGTCATATATAGCATATGCACATCCCTATACCTATTTTTTACCCTGACATATAAATTGGTACCTACCAATCAAAAACTCATTCAAATAACCCAGCCAAATAATTCAACTCTTCAATCCATTCAATCTACTACCACCGTGTTTGACTACCATGGCACAAATGTTTCTAATCTATGGTATACCCACACACCAACTTTGGTCTTAACCAATCAATAACACATTTTAATCCTAGTAATTTAGCTCTCACCAATCAAATAAAAGACTTTCAATCTATTCACTACATGCCAACCTAGTTACTATTCATATACCACTAGTCATCACTTTTGGCTCAAACTCCTCTATCATAGATCTCATCCCTCTCCCCAAAATGGGGGAATCATTACTACTATGTCTACAAATCACCACTCATATAGATAAATACACCTTGGTTCTCACACCTCTAATAGTTAGATTATCATATTCAACATAGGTTGGTCAAGATTATATAGTGATTCAGACTATAATGGGTCACTTATCATGGTTTTTACACCTCCAGAATCTAGATCATCTGTATTATTTAGTATAGATTGTTTAAGATTATATAGTGGTTTATACTATATGAGTCACTTAGCATCACTCAACTTAGATTGGTCAATATTATACAGTTATTCAATTTATATGTGTCACTCAGCATCACTTGGACATCTAGAGGGATATATCATCAGTTTAGAGATACATAGACTATTTAGATATAGTGGTTTAGATTACATGGACTCATAGTGACTTTGATAAAAAATCAGACTTAGATATTAGATTTAGGGGCATGCACATTACTACATGTTTCATACATACAACTTCATATAGAATGACATAGTTATAGGACCATATAGTAGATTAGAGGCATATTGTAGAGCACATTGTTTTGATCTCTAATTTTGCACATGGGACATGACATGATAGATCATGAAACATATGGTTATATAGATCTCTAGATTATCTAGATACAGCATTCACATACCAAATTTGGGGGCATGACATAAATGATCATGTTCTTCAGCATCTAAGATTATACAAATTAGAATGGCAAGACATGTCATTTTCTTCTTACACATTTACCAGAGTTTTTAGATTACACCCAAGCATACCCAAGTTGTCACCAAGTTGGACTATATGATCATCTACAATAGTCTGTCCATAAATTACTTAGACCTAGGAGTTTGTGTGGTATAGAGGTCAGACATTGGTTTTGGACCTCTGAACACTTCTCATTTCTAATTCATATTATTCAGAGTGGGGGCATGATAGATCTTTCTCTTCATATCATACAGAGTCTATACACACATTCTAGATTACATGAGTTTATGTGGGATAGAGGGTAGACATTGGTTTTGAGCCTCTGAGCATTTCTCATTTCTCATTCAAATTTAGTACAGGGGGCATCTATTATAAGGATTCATTCTTTCTCCAAACACTTTTCAGTTATCCATCCACTTTCTTAGCTAGGAAGTTGGATCCTTTTTTAGTACACTTATCTCCATATAGGTAATTTCAAGTATGCATCTTCTTTCTTTCTTTTACTCTAGTACTTCATTTCATTACATCACTAGATTAAAATGGAGGCAAATGTATACACCCTAAATTGGTCAAGCAACTACACATATCATGTATTTTCACAATCCTTTCATAGGAGATTCCAACTAGAGAATATGAGTCTTATTCACATCTAGCCATGTCTTTTTATCTAATTTGCCTTGGTCTTGTCTCATATCCTAGACACCTTTTTGACTTTTCCAAGTCATTCATAACCTTCTAGACTTAACCTTTACTGACCCAGGTTACTCTTTTCATGCTTATTCCATCCCCCCAAGTCCTAGACCCTCCATACAACACCCAAAAAGGACTATAGTGTTGAAACCTAAGGTGTCTAATTTCTAACACTATTGTCTAAGTATAAATTTGATTCGAATGGTCAGTTTCTCTCACAATATGAGTCTTACCCCTTTTCTTTTCTTTGTTCCTAAGTTTTCTAATGTCAACTAAATGCTAATAAGACTCCCAAATTCAAATTAATTAGTCTCTTATATAAAGGACTACACAAGGTATTTTATATCTAGCACTTACTATTTTGGCACATTATACATAATAAAAAATAGTTAATAGTATACCTCAACATTATACATCACACATGGACTTGTATTCTTGATCAAGGAGGGGCCTAGGTAAAAGACACTAGATATAACCTCACCATGTCCACCCTCACTAGTAGATGTATGAGAAATATAGATTGTATGTTGAATGATGGTGTTAGTAAGTGCCTTAAGAACATGAAAAGTATCAATCTCTATAGTGTTCTTGACTATAGATGGTAGGTATCAAGAAGATGTGGTTCTCTAATACGTACTCTCATAGGTTGATTATGGGAGTGACGTGCACCTATCCTATCCTACATAGAGCCCTTTCCTCTACCAAAGAACTCTAAGAAATAAAAATAGTTTGTAACTTCATTCAACATAAACTCACAATATAATTTTATCAAAAAATACATCACAACTTCAGTATTGTTGCAAGGAAGGTAGTTAAAGACCGTCCACCATTGTTTATAAAAATTCTATTTGATCAAATCATTATTATACTAGTGGATTGGAATATGTTTGGCCATCACATCTAGTGGTGCACCAGTTTTCCCATCAATGAATAGGGGACATACTTGGGCTTTGGTTATATTTTCATCTTAAAAAATGGTTGTAAACAATTTTTTGGAATACTATGCCCTACATCTATTTCTATAGTCATACCACCTATTAATTTAACCCATTAATGATTTAATTTCACCTACTAATGTTTGTAATGTATTTGATAAATAAAGTTAATAGGGGTTATTTTCATCAGGATCTCTAATGTCCTAATCAAATTCTCAATTTATAGTTTATTTTTGATGATATGGGATGTTAAATCCTCTTAACTATTGTAGGGGGCTTTAGAAACTATAGGAGGGCTAGGAGGATTTTGTGGGGGAGGAGGGATTGGAGGGTTTTGTATATGAGAAGGGATAAGAGTGTTTTATGGGTTAAGAGGGATATGAGGGTTAGGTTCTTGTTTAGTGCCAGTTTCCCTACATGTGCTAAATAAAAAATAAAAAAAAATGAAACAAAATTAACAAATTTTGTTTTTAAATTCACTAAAATGCATTTGTATACCTCTATTTCAGCATGGCATTATCAAATTTGGGTTGCCCTAGTCTCACTCAAGCATGTATTTAATTTTTATATCCTTTTCTCAAGGTTTTCATCAATGTTAAATGAATGTCATAGATTATTTTTATTATTTTTTTAAAACAAAATAACCACATACACTATTTTATTATTTTAAAACCACATACATGGTTATGGCTTAGTAATATTGAGCATATGCCACATAACTATGTACACAATTTTTAAGAACTATATACATGAGTCTTAAGAACTGAGTACATGGAATTTATTTTAAGAAATTATTTCCAATTTTTTTCCCTCATCTCCATGCACTTACCCATGGAGGAAGTTCCTTCAATGACTACCTACTCTAATTAAGATGTTGATTGTGTAAAAGGCTAGTGCCCACTCCTACCAATATGGAGTAGTCATTTTGCGTATTATGGAGATGAGTGTGATGTAGGAGTTAACGATTTGAAGATGAGTAGAGAAACTTGACCTTGAATCTATAATAATGGAGGATAAAAAGAGCTAGAGTGAAAATAATATTATTATATTAGAAAGATAACTATGACAATAGAGAAGATGGAAAAAGTTGAATAATTTAGGCTTAGCTATGAGTAAGAGTAAGAATAAGGTAGAAGATGCTAGAGAAAGGGGAGCCCAAAGAGAGGCTTTGTAAGGTTTGGGAAGTAGAGTAGATGTAGATAAGGATGGAAAAGGGATATAAGAGGAAGAAGATAAAGCTATGAGTAGTAAGGAGATGGAGTAGAGTGAAGAATAAGAAGAAAATAGAATAAAAGTAGAGTAGTTAAAAGAAATAAGTAGTTCAAAGTTAAGAGGGAAAGTTCTTAGAGAAATGGAAGAATATTCATGAGAAGAGATTATGTAGAAGTATAGAAATATGATAGGTTCAAGATCACATTTTGAAGAAGCCATGGATAGAGATCATTATTTTTTAGAGCACACATTCCCTAGCCCAAATTTTCTTTAGTTAAAACACCAAGAGGAAAGGAAGGGATAGGAGAAAGTTGGTTTGAGTCATTCATAGATAAGTTTGGAAAGCTTAGTGTAGAGAAAAAGAAGTCCTTTGATAAGAAGATGTATTTAATCTTGAATTTAGTTTTAAAACACTAGTAAAAATTCTATATAATCCTATAATTGCATTGACTAGTGTGAAATAACAACCAATGTTAGCTCTTATGAATAACCCAAATATGCATTACAGTCCAAGAATGTTTATTATGTTGACTCCATATGATGGGTCTATGGAACCTATAACCTATGATATGAAGTGGTAGGTTAGAGGAATAATTGTTGATGATGTAAATAAGTATGAGCTCAAAGAATATTTAAAAAGTTGAGATTTAGAATGCATTTTCAAAAGAGATGTTAATATTATATATCTATAACAATCTATGATATATTTAATGGAATAATTAAAAATGAAGAAGTGCACAAGCTAGACTATTAAAGACCTAAGTGAGATCAGGTAGCATAGTGGAAAATTTATCTAGGACTATGATCATAGATTTTCAGATGTTATGAATAAAATTGATTTTGATATGGAGGATAATGATAAATCTACCTAGATTGTATAATGACTCCAATAAAGAATCATAATTGTTATTACACAATCTTAGTTCATAACAAGGGCTAATGTTTGATCTGCTACACTAAGAGTAAAATAAATTGAAGATTATGGGGATACTCTAGTAGATGGATCCAAAGTGGAAGCTAATATATATGCTTTGTCTACTAGCGGGATCCAAAGTAGAAGCTAAGATATATGCTTTCTTTAAGAGGATTGATGAGATGCATGAAAATGATAAGCTTAAACTAAGTCTATCGTGCATGGAGTGTGGCCAAGAGGGATATCATAGGAATGATTATCCTAAGATCAATCCATAATTCTATGAAATCTATAAATTAGTAGGCATGCAACTACAAAATGTTATCTACTACTACAATACATACAAAAGTCTCAGATTTTGTACTATAGTTTCTTTAAGTTGACCAACCATGACAAAAAGAAATGTCAAGCCTTGGAAGTTTTAAAGGAAGATATTACTAATAATGTTTTTTTAGTTACAACACAATAATTACCCTTTGTGAAGTAAGGAATCCTAAGACTGGAGGTAAAATGGTGAGAGCAACACAAGTTAGTCCAACCTGGGTACCCTTGTTTCCTCAATATCCATATCAACCCCAAAGTTTGGATGGTTGGACACTATCATTTCCATAATAAAAGTACCAATATTAATGTAATAGAGTGATCCCATAGTAGTAATAATAGAATTGGGCTCCTACGTCACCTTAACATCATTAAACTAGATAGAATTCATAGTAACAAGTAAGATTTGGTGGATAACAGTCACATGATTAGGTTTATCAGTAAAATAAAGGAGGATGCATGGAGGGATATCCAAGAGGCTATTAAAGTGGTCACAAAAATGATAATCGATAAGATCATCATCCCATTTGATGCTATTTATGTGGTGATTATAATAATTTTGTGCAAAATTATCCTACTAACTTGCATATATAAGTATATTGCATCTATTGTGGAGTGGAAGGGCAACATCAAATGGAAGATTATCTAGTTTTGGAGAAGAAAAGAAAAACTTGTGTGCAACATGAACATGATTAATGTGTAACCTAAATAAAATGTATTTATACAAGAAGTTACTAGGAAAAAATATGCATAGCAAGGACAATGTTATGTAGAGATGTCATAGGATCAAGGAATCAAAAAGGTGCAACATGATAAATGTCTTGAGCCTATGATAAATAAGGGCTTGATGTATAAATACACATAGGTCCTCCAAAACATAAAATATCTAAGTGCATCAAAAGGAGATGCTACATCCATAGACACACAAATACATGGCCAAATTGTATGGATCATGAAGCAGGTAGGTGTTGTGATGATGCTCATAGATTTGTCACAATTGCTCAGCAATGCTATATAATGAATATGTATCCTAGAATATTAAAAATATATTGAATAATATTATAGAGTGCACACAAAGGGGACAATAGTATACCAAAAAGATGGTTCAGTATGTTAAAATAGATAAACCATGGGATGTTGACTCACAAATGTACATTGAGCTTGCAGGATATGAAATCCCTAATAAAGTATTTGACTTTAGGAGAATTGTTAACATAATCTCATGAACCATATGGGAATCCATTGGTAGGCCACACTTTAGTTATAGTCTTGTCACCCATGGATGTAAAGATTTTGGGTGGTTGGAATTGATAGGTCACGTCGAGGATGTGGAGATTAGAGTGGTTGAGCTAAGTTTGTGTAGTCATTTTGAATTCATTGACGGGAAGACAAATGAAACCCATTACCCTATCTTAATTAGTAAAAAATGGGCTTACAAGGGTTAAATGACTATAAATACAATGATAAACCAACTAGAGGCTCATCAAGGAGACAAGATAGTTGTCATTCCTTTGAATAAATTATAATAAAAGCCTTATATGATTCTAAAGAACTAGAGTCACCATATACCTACGGTGGTAATAGTTGGGTCAAAGTCAAAAAAGATACACATAAGAATGCACTATGAAATATTGATGTTAATTTTTGAACTGATATATGGATCAACCATAATAAACAAAGCATCTACTTTATAAGCCAGTACTAAAAAAATCTCTAGTACCCCAGTTTTAACTTGAAGGTTGTATCTCTCCATAGGTGCAATCTCCTACTAATTCAAATGTGGATTTAATTTTTGAAAATTGTGTAACAATAATGAAATATACATAACCTATTTTAGAGGGTGTTTTACTTTGGGAAATAACATATTCCATAAGTGGTGATTTAGATACCCATATTTTGAATTAGGCTAGGGGAGATCATAAGATATAACCCATGCACATGGTTTTCACCAATGAATGTCAATTACCTAAATAGTTTATGGTAGAGGATCTTAATCCATTCATTTTGAGGTTTTAACATCATGTTATAGAGGTGTATCAAAGATTTAATGTATTCAGCTATGCACTAAAAGGAATTTTTGTAACTTGGTGGGTAGTGCATAGAGATCCAAATATACATTGGGAGGAAGCATGTGAGTTTTTACATACATGGTTTCAGTTATAGCCTATTGTGAAATTATAATGAGCATTATTTCAAGAAGGCTAATGTACAAAGATGCACATTCATCAATGTGTAGATATATGGTCTACACAAGGAGTGGAGCCAAGATATTGGGTACACATTTACAATCACACACTAGTGCCACATCTAATGGTCTAGCATATGTATCAAGAGTACATGAGAGAGACCAAACATTGGTAAAAATTATAACAATATTTCATTCAACTTTTATATTTGAGGATGATAACCCATTAGTTCATAATACATTATAAAAACTAGAAATATTTTTATGTCATGGGCAAGCAAAATATTTAAAAGCTGCAACAAAGTCATCATCATAGTAGAAATCAACTCATGATTTGAATCTAACACTTCACAATTGCATGGATAGTCAACATTAATAATATATTATTAATCCTTGTAATAGAATAATAAATGAGCTAAAAAATCTAGTGATAGTGATAGAAATCTAGATTTATAATAATTCTTTGAACTAGAATGGGAATCCAAATCAAAAATGGCCCAAAGCATAGAATAAGTTGAAGAGGAAATACTACACAACATAAACATTCTAGAGTTGGAAGGGGAGCACACTCTATGAGAGGATCTACCCAGTGGATCAAATAAAGTGTATCAAGAACCATAAAGAAATATTGAACAAAATATTGGAATATAGTTGATCCTTAAGCTCAAAACTATGGGATGCTACTAGGGGTAGGAATAAATCTCAGAGGCATTGTAGCTACCATGAAACTATCAAGATGTTTTCAAAACTAAATTATCTAAAGTAAAAGGTATAGATCCCTGATTGGGGGAGATGCACATAAATTTGAAAGATTGTATTTGATCAATTAAAAATAACTCATATAGGATAAACCCTAACATGAAGATAAAAGTAAAGGCTAAATGGGATCAAATGCAAGAATAAAATATCATCTATCTAGTTGAAAAAAGTATATTGGGTGAGTCTCATAGTGATACAACCAAAAATGTCTATGGAGATTTGGGTTTGTGGAGACTACCACACACTAATTGATGCATGTATCAATGATCCATTTACAATACCATTCATGGATGAAGTCATCAAGTCAATCATAGGTGATATTTATACGCATTCATATATGGATTCAATGGATACCATTAGATTTCAATTCTATAAGAGGACCAAGATAAAACAAACTTTACAACAGAATGGGGGTCATCACATATAAGGTAATGCCCTTTCATTTGAATAATGTTCCAAAAAATTTCTTAGAGTTTTATTAACTTCATTTAAATACTTCATTCATGATTTTAGGGAAGTATATTTTGATGACAGGGCTATCTTCTTATTTAAAGAATATTTGTTGAAACTGTGATTAATGCTAGAATGATGTTCAGATCTATGCATCACTCTAAATTTAAATAAGTGATTATTTTTCACACTTTTTGGTATTCATCTAGGCCATGTTGTATGTATTAATGGCATATTGGTTTACCAAGCTAATACTATGATAATAGTGAGGACGGTAGGCCCAACTATCTCCACAGAAGTGTGCACCTTTTTGGGTCATACACAACCATATCTACATTGACGATAAAACTATTATGTAAATATATAAAGTTTGAGTGAACATTAGAATTCCAAATTAAATTTATAAATATCAAAAAAATGTTGGTAAAAAAACTTATTTTAGTTTTTCCTAACTGGAAGAAGCCATTCCACATACATGTAGATGTTTATAGTATTGAAGTTAGGATTATTTTAGTGTATCTAGGGGATCGTGGCTTAGATAATCCCATACATTTTTCCAGTAGGAATCTATCATAAATAGGTAAGAACTATAAAACTATATAAAGAGAGGCCTTAGCTATGGTGTTTGTATTATAAAAGTTTCAACATTATCTATTAGCCACATCATATGATCTTTTCATTGAACACAAGTCATTGTGATACCTGGTTAATAAGCTAGTGTTAGGAGGAAAAATATATAAGTGGCTAATGATGTTTAAAGATTTTAAATTCTGAATCAATGTAAAGCTAGGTCAATAAAATATAGAACCTGATTATCTGAGCAGGCTATAAAATGGAGAAGAATTAGAAAAAATAGAGGATGAGTCCCCAGATGACACTTACTTAGGGATACTACAATCCTATATAATATGGAAGACATTGAAAATTTATTAGAGAAAGGAATTTTACTTGTGCACTATATGGAAAGGGATAAAAACAAATGGTCGCCTGAGCTATTCCATATAGTCTCATCTATGTATTTTTGTATAAGATTGGGAAAGATGACATGATGTGCAAAGTAGCATTAGAGTATGAATGACTATAATTTATACAAGAATCACATCAGGGAATTTCATGGGGTCACTTCACAGGTGAATCCATTATGATAAAACTTTTACAAGGTGGTATTTAGTGGTGAACTTTGTTTTAGGATTATCATAGGGTTTCCAAGCATTGTGATGTGTGTCAATAAATGGGAAAACCCAATGAATAGGATGGGATGTATTTGGTTATAATGATCATAGTAAAACCATTTTAATAATGGGGAATTAAATTTTCTAGGTATATAAGTCCCCCAACTAAATTAAGTCATTTGTAATACATTATTACTATGACATATTACTTCGCCAAGTGGGTGGAAGCTATTACAACCCCAAGTTGTGGTGCAAAGGATGCTACCAAATTATTATATGAAAATATCATTAGAATGTTAGGATGCCCAATTAAGTTGTTCAATGATATGGGAAGTTATTTACTCAATAAAACTATCAATACTCTCACTGAGGAATTTATGATATCACATCACAATATCATGACTTATCACCCATAATCGAATGGACAAGCTGAAGCATTAAATAATGTATTGGGAAAAATGCTAATGAAAATATGTAATGCATAAATGGAAATCTAGGGATCACATTCCTAAAATTATTTGGGTGTAAAATACAAATTACAAGCATTCCATAGGTTTCAGTCACTTTAAGCTCATTTATGGTCTTGAGTTAATAATGTCTATGGAGTACATTATTCCTAGTCTATGCATTTCAATGGTTATGAGGCTGGGTGATAAAAAATACTTGAAATAGAGATTAATGGACTTGTTTAAAATGGAGTAAAGTTGAAAAAGGGCATGATAGATGAAAGATATCTACAATTTATGCTAAAAAACATTTAATTATCATAGCTTATGATCTAAAAAATTTCATCTAGAACAAGCAGTACTATTGTATGATAGCAATTTTAATGCATTATTAATAAAACCACACATCAAATGGAAGGAACCTTAAATTATTCATGAAGTCTCAAAATAGGTTACCATTATGTTAAAATATTTGTAGGGAGCCATATTACCATGAAATTTTAATGGTTATAGGCTTAAGCCTTGCCATCATTAGCCTCTATCATTCATTGTTAAAAATAAAAGAGGGTGGTGAATAACATCATGTAGTTAAGAATTTTATTTAATGTTATTTTGTGATTTTGTTCATTTTTTTAGGGTTATAGTGTTTTTACAGATTTGAAATAGTCAACATCATAGAATGTAATCAATTAAAAGAGATAGATTGAAGTAAATAAAATTTCCAATGACTAAAATATGGTCATCAAATAAGTCCAAGATGATGGAACTAACAAGACACTACGACTAAAATACAAAAAATGGTAATTCATTATTGTTAATAAAAATACAATTGAATAGATTGCAGCTTTCTCAAAGCAGATTATATGGTAGTATAATAAGTTGGGTCATAAAATAAATGGGATAGATGAAATAACGTCAAGTCACATCTACTACCTGAAAATGCATGACTCAAAGAACCAAATGGAAAAGGGTAACCATCATATCAAATAGCATATACTTGATATTAATATGGGAAATAAACTCATGCATAATCAATTTAGCACATTTAAACTAGCTAGCTATATATATTTGGGTGCCAAAAACTATATAATAAATGGAATGGTTAAAAAAAAGACATTAAACACTTCTACTAACAAGATAACTCTATGATCTAATTTTAAAACACTTTATTTCACATAGATTGCATATTAAAGTCAAACTAGACAAAGCAAATGTTCAACCTAGGCCAAAACATCAACCATGAAGAGAGCTCAATTATTGATTCCACTATTAGACATGCAAAAAAAGAAAATGGGGATTGGCCTAGGTTTATGTAAAACCAAATACCAAGATATAGATCCCTTTAATTTCATTGATGCACTAAAAGCCACTTTTTTTGCTCATGATCCTAAATAAGTATCATAAGTAAGATCCCTATCTCTTCAATACCTATTACGAGGCTTAGATACAGAATGATTGATCAAAATGCCTAAATTTGGACAACTAGATGAGGTAATGCTCACTAGTAGGTATAATTAAAGATTCATTCATTTATCCCAAGATGTCACAATGTAAATCACTCCTCATACCATGTCATGAGTAAAAGGTCTCCCAGCTCATGGAAAATCCCTCATACCTTACAAGTCAATCGCTCTACCAATTCACTCTAACACCAAGGATAAATATACTAAAATGGTAAGAATAGGCATACCCATTGATTCAATAGATGATGCTTCAGTATACATCTTGGTTGAATGCATTACCAATCAGTTTTGGCAAAGAACAAATCAAATGACAAAAGGTGTTATTGACATTACATATCTCATTATATTCCTCCATAAAATCTTTAATTGGCCCAAGTTTCTTGCATCTAAACTAACCACAAACATTGGAAATATCCCTGTAGTCATTTCATAAACATTCCATTATTAGTTTTTGGTTTTGCTTCTTTATCTTACACATTGGAAATTATCGGAGGGACTGGTCAACCCTACTTCACATTTTTGGCATATTGTTACATTTGTAAACATTGCATGGATGAAAATAAGACATTATTACAAAAAATTATGGATGTTCAATACATGGTGGGTGGAGGCCCTAAACATGTTCCATTTTCACCCTAGAATACCCCAAGATGTCATGCAATATCTTGGAAAAAATATATTGGTTACAAAGCTCCATAATGACATCCAAATCAAGGTATAGAAGTCTTCCAAAATAACTATGACTTCACTTCCATTATTCATTACTGTGTTATATGCCAAGGTAGAAGTGTTGAGGCTTAAATCCCTCACTAAAAGGTTGGTTCCATTGATATGGTCCATTCCACTAGGTACAATCTCAAGCACAACTAAAATTGTAACAAGTGAAACCACGAGCACCGCCATAACCAATAGTAGGTTCAACATAGCTAGATAAAGGGGAGAGTAAATCACTAGTGAGGTGAGCCTCACCACAACCACCAAGGAATAAGACATGGTGAGAAAATTCATGGTTAGATAATATACATGTACCTAAAATAACAACTGAGTGTGACTTACCAGAGTTGGGAGTTGAGGATTAGGAAGTCCTAAAGTCCATGCTGAAAGACATCGATGATGATATTTATGAGTATTATGATGAGAAGGAATTAATTTTTATAAATTAGTGTGCACCTATCAAGTGTTAAATTAGGTAAGGAAAGACCTTTGGGTCAATATCACTCAACCTCCCCCATTTATCATTGTTGACATTATATGGTAATAAACATCTTGATAAAAGTTGATGGCTGAAATATTTTAAAAAGATCTAATTGTAGGATCCTTGTTTATATAGCCATAATAACTACCATCATAATAAAACCTTCTACCATCATTTTTTTTAATAATTCAAATGCATGCTACTGTCTGAACTTATCCAAAAATAAAGGACAAAATGGTGTTCTTTATAGACCCAACAGAAGCAAGCGAAGCACATCTAAAACAAGAGTGATAATAACAAATGTAGGGATAGGCTATGAAGATATTATATTATAATAAACGGTGATTAATTCACCATAGAAAAATATTATTATTTTGTTAGTTTGTTTTATTCTATTTCATCCATGAACTGTATTTTGGGTTTATTTGTTATTCCTCATTATATTTTAGGATGTTGTTTAGCTATCTATGTGGCTATATAATAACCCATGTAATACTTTGCATTTTAAACCAAATATATTATTATTATTTATCTACATTTGGTATCAGAGAAGGATTCTTGTTTTAAGAAAATAGCAAGAGGTGGAGCCCCAAGGCACCCTCATACTATAGTTGAAGGAAATAATTGAGAAGCCCATGCTCTCATTCTCCAAGCTCTCATTTACCAAAGAAAGAAATATGAACCTATGAAAGTGGAGGATAGATTCAAAGGAGTTAAGGTGTTAGTAATTAGAGTTTGATCTATGAGTATCCATAGATTCCATAGCCTCTTCATATCCTCTTCATAGCCTCAGCCCCCATTGTCCACACTTTCATATCTACAAAATATTCATAGCAATAAATTACAACAATGTTTTTTTAAAATCAAATATAATAACTATGATTAAAGCCTAAAAAAGTGTAGTGAAGTGTTATTCACTTATTTTTGTACATTTAAATCAAGATTCAATATATTATGAGAGCTTGGGTGGTGGTTCAAAGGCATTCTACAACAAAGAGGTATTTTAGTGTGGCAATTGTTGAAGCATAGTCACCTAGAAGCAGTCATCCAAGAAAAAAAACACATAAGCTTAGAACATTATTCTCCAAAGCTTTCTAAAAAGGTTGGTGACATTCATAATTTTTTAGTTTGTAAATCATAATCCTCAAGTTTATAATCTTTCAATTTTCTCTAAGGTATCAAAAACTATCTTTTATCTTCAAAACCATTTTTTAAACCTTCAAAACCACCTATTAAATCCTAAAACTACCTTTAAAAAATTTCTTTGTTTTAAATGAAATAAAAATCCATTCATTTGGCAAACCCATGGTATTGGGTATGGAGTGTTTTTGCTTCAAAACTAGTTGTTTAAGCATTTAAATACAAGTTTTGTCATTTGTCAAATTGAAAGAATGCTTAGGTGGGTTGGTAATGTGTCCTTTTGATAAAGAGGAGGTTAGAGTTTCAAATCCTCCCAAAATATATTTTGAAAGAAAAAGTTTTAGCCCAACCTCAAAATTTAATAATTTTGTAAAATTAGATACATCTAACTAAATTTAGAGGCAAAAGTCATTAAAAACACTTTCAAAGAGCCCATAATTGTTTTTAGTAGAAGGGATATTATTTTGTACAATAGATTTAGTGTTTTTATTTTCATTGTAATCATTTCTTTTCAAAGCATTGTAATATTTTATTTTAGTAAGAAAATAGAAATAAAAACACAAAATAGTGTACTTTGCACAATCATAGTGTTTGATCACAGTTATGCCTCTGACTCACATTTATGGGTAAAATTGTCATGCTTGAGTTACTACATACATAGCCTAACATAATTTTAATAATAATGTATAGGCATCATCCCTCTAAACCATCAGAGATAAATAAGTTTAAACATTAACTGAGCCATCCTTCCCTTTTACCTGTTTGATTCAATCGAAAGGTATAAACCCTGACACATGAAAATTCTAAGCATATAGAGAAGTTACACCCATGTATGGAAAATTCCATCTAATCAAGTGATAAAGATTTTTTAAACCTCTTTTAGTATAGTCTAAAGATCATGTATCAATATCTTTCACATACATTTATGCTTCTTTAACATACCACCGAGTATAAATAAATGGTGAGCTTCTTCCACATATTAATGTGTATATAAAGAAAGGTTTGGTATATTAGATTGACAGTATATATAAAATGAGACCTTGACACCTAGAATGATAAGGAACCAATCCATCACCTTTGGTTAGATTCTACACAATGGTCAGTAATGGCCTAAAATTATTTCTACCAGACTCACAACTTCTATGTAGCGACAACTATACCTCTTGGAAAACAAAAATCAAGATATATTTGGAATTTGAAGACCTTTGGTCTATTGTTAATGGCACATTAACTTGACATGCCACTGACACTAATAAATAGTGTAAGTTTGATAAAGCAAACTAGAATGAAAATTTGATAATAATGTTTGGGGTATTGGATGAGGTACAAACTCATATTTGTGAGGCCACAATAGCTAAAGACACTTGGGATAATCTCTAAATAGTAGATGAGGCTAAAAATGAAGGTACCATTCTCCATTTTTAGAGTTAACTTAATTCACTCAAATTAAAGTTTGATGAGAAAGTAGAAGCTTTTATATAATGTCTTGTAACCCTAAGGGCTTCGCTCTAAACATTGAGTGAATAGGTGAAAGATAACTCTCTTGTACCTATTATCCTAAGAGAACTTCCACCTTCTTATAGGATATTCATGAATTCTTTGACTATCACAAAATAAAATCCATATTTTGACAAGCTGGTAAACATGTTGCAATAGAAGTAGTCTATGCATACAAAATAAGAGGAATCAGAAGAACATACTCTTGCCTCTATTCAATAGAAAGGTAAAAATAAGATTCAAGTCTTATAAACCAAAACAAGGTCATCATCATAATGCACATGGGAATAAACAATAGAAATTTTGACCTATATGTGGAAGGAAAAGCCATGACCTTAAGGATTATTGGTATAACTCATTTACATAGGGTTATTCAATAAAAAATAAGCCCAATGACCAACAATCATCTCATCCACACAAAGGACAAGGAAAATAGAAAGGTAATTGGAAGAAGAAATCTAATCAACAATGCAACATTAATGAACATGAAGAAACTAGTTCAGACACATACTTCCTATATACTACATAGTCCCATGAAAAATCAACATCACAAAGTTCTTTTTTTTATGTCGACTCAGTTGCCCCTCGACACATGAGAGGAAGACAAGATTGGTTCTATAGTATGAATAAGACTTATCCTAAAAATTATCTCTTTGGGTGATGATTCATCCTACTATGTTTAAGGTGTTAGGAACATCTCTTTACCACTTGGATGCAATGCTTGAAAAATATTTAGATGTCTTGTATAATCTATGACTCATAAAGAATCTTTTATTAGTTAGTAAGTTACTTGACCACAACTTCAAGGTTGAATTTGACTACAAATGTGGTAAAAAGATGTGTTTGATTAGAAATAATTCAAAACAATTAGAATTTATTTCATTATCCTCAAGAGTTGAGAAATATTTCCAACTTGACTTTGTGTAATAAAATAATCAAGCACTTGTGGTAAAAGACACAGATTCAACATATTTGTGGTACAAGAGATTTAGTCAAATCAATTTTAAATATCTCAAAACACTCCACCATTATAACATGGTAAAAGGATTTACATCTCTCAAAAAGGGTATAGACAAATGTCAACATTGCTTATCAGGTAAACAATATAGAGCTCCAATTCATAAAAGTACATATCATGCTAATGGAAAAATTGGTATAGTACATATTGATTTATGCAAACTGATGTCACCTAGTCATGTTGGGTTTAATTACTTCATTCTCTTTATTGATGATTTTTCTATAAAAATGTGGGTTTACTATCTAAATAGAAAGAGCCAAAGCTTTGAAACTTTCAAAAAAATCAAAGTTTTTGTTGAAATAGAGACTAGTCATAATATAAAAACCCTTTGCTCATATCATTGGGGGGGGAATTCACTAGTAAAAAATTTAAAATTAGAGCCTCAATACTCCTCCAACATCTATAAAAAAGATAGGTACATGTCATGATATGGTTTTAGAATAGTCTACTTTTGAGGTGTCACAATCACTCACAATGTTGGACTCCCCAACCCCCATTCAAGAACCTAAAGAAACCAATGTACCACAATTGAATCTCCAACAAGAAGTTACACAGGAACAGGGTGATCTTTTAGAAGCATGAAAGGAGGTAGGATCTTACCAAATATTCATAATTTTAGATAATCTCCCCCACTAATGAGTCAGGGATTAGATCAATCTTATTGAAGTTGGGTACCATTTTAGGATTCATATCGGACCTCACCTATGTAATTATTCCAATCAATAATTCACTTATGAAATCAAATGGCTTGACTTAGATGAACTATTAATAGGATGTATTTGAGGTAGTAAAATGATTCTGTATGTCTCCTCTAAAGCTCATGACACCCAAATCTGACAAGAACCTCATACTCTATATTAGGGAAATAAAGTTTTTCTCACCTACATGTTAGATCAAGATGATGATGATGGCTAGGAGTATGCCATGTATTTCATTACCTTCACTCTTATGGATTATGAAATAATTGACATGTAGGTAGATAAATGAGTCTTAACTATCAATTTTACAAATAAATGAGTAAGGCATTACATGCTTAATCAATAAATAAGGGTCATAGTAAGGTCTCAAGCCTTACATAATTTATTGATTCAACCAACCCTATCATGGAAAGTTGGGTGCTTGATCATGCTATTAAGAAAATTAGAGTTTACATATGTTAACTAGAAGTTCATTAAGGCACAAGTTATTAATGATTGGTTGGTAGACTCTCTCCTCTAAAAGTCAACTATCTAGTTGATACCAATTTTATTGATGAATTAATTTATTATTTAGAGAAACCTACTATCATTTCTTCTCCTTGGTATGCCGATATCATAATTAATTAATTTATCATATCCATCCTAAAGTGGTCAACTCTTAATAGAGATGGCATCTTCATGTTATCACTTCCAAGTACATCATTTTAGATGAAATTATCTACCACAAAGCCTTTAAAGGTATGTTGATGATATGTGTACACCAAGAATACTTGGAAAGGGTCCTCTTTCATTGTGACACCAGGGTTTGCAGTGATCATTTTGGTGGCCACATGCCTTCTCACAAAATACATAGAGTGGGATATTTTTGTCCCACATTTGAGCATGATGCCATTGAATTTATTTGAAAATGAGATAAGTTTCAATACTTCTCTCACGATATCCAAATTCCTCCTTGGGCACTACAACCCATTTTTATGCCTTGGCCCTTTTCCACTTATGGTCTAGATATGATAGGTAATCTTTTCCTCACTTATTCAGATGACCACCATTTCATTATCATAGCCACTAAATATTTCATTAAATTGGTGGAAAATTTTCCTCTTACAACTATTAGTGGTTTAGTCATTTCAAAATTTATTTTGATCTAGATCATTTGTTGATTCAAAGTTCCACAAATTATCACAACTGATAATGGATGCCCCTTTAAAAACCCAATGGTGGGTGAAGTATGTAAGAAAATTTACATATAACATGACACAACCTCCTTGTATTATCCATAGGATAACATGCAAGTTAAGGCCACCAAAAACAATTAAAGTTGATTTTGGTCAAAATAGTCAAAGATTATAAATGATATTGGCACTTATAGCTTTATCCAACACTTTAAGCCTATATAACCAATATTAAAATGAATACAAAGGTAACGCTATAGTCCATTATACTTAGATATGAAAGTTACCTCTTGAGGTTGAGATACCTAGCTTTCATGTCTCTCTCTAGGGTCTCCTTGACCATGAGGAAGATAGGAACACATGTCTAACGGAACTTGAGACTAGATGAACATCAACTATTCTTACACAAAAATATGACATGTATGTAGACTTCATGGGCATAAAATATAATAAAAATTACCATGATCATATAATAAATATAGGAGGCCTTGTTCTTACGATCAAGATCTACATTGACAAGAAGAAATGAGAAGGTTGAAAGTTCAGATCTAACTAGTTAGGTCCTTACCTAGTGAGTAAAGACTTCAATATTAGAGCCTATAAATTGTGTACTTTGGAAGGCAAGGAGTTTGGTGAATCCATGAACCCTTTGTTCCTAAAAAAATTCTATATTTTT
>JARHVA010000367.1:2722500-2807500 GCA_037957365.1 Torreya grandis
TCACTAAAAGATAATCTTTGGTCATGTTGATTCCCAGATGAAAATGTTAATAAGGGTATCCCTGATCATGGTCCTCCATCTAATCGAGGTATTTATAATCATAAATTAAAGAATCGATGTTAGATCCAATTGTATAAAAATCAAAGTAGTAAATCAACTAAGTAATCAATCCTAAATGTAAAATATAGGTAATATACTAAAATAAAAAATAATAATAGTTTACTTGGGTCATCCTCATGCTAATATAGATTGGATTCATAGTCAACAACCTCATCTTCATCCATAACAAGGTAATAATCTAAGTCAATATACTCTAGGCTCTCATTATCTCCACCTACCTGCTACTATTATTAAATTAGATCCCACTAGGTAGAGTCATATAATGGTGGTGGTGGTAAGGGAGTTGTTTATTTCATTCCCCCTATACAAATCTCAATTGAGTCATGTGATTGATGGTAACCCATCATAAAAATGGGTGTAATGCTAACTACCTTAATCACCCTACACATACATCTTGTACACCTTTGTAAACGATTGTTGATATGGAAAGGTTGCTTATGTAGGTAATGCCAAATTATTGAGGCATAAAATAGGTGTACCTCAACCTATAGTATTTTTTATTCTACTTGGGTGTCCTTGATGATCATGATGAGGTAGTTGACATCCTCATTCCACTGTCCAATCATGCCTCGATAAGGCAAGGCAATCAATTATGCCACTCTCAAGATCTCAACCACTCGAGGTAAATTTTGAAATTGAACCACCACATTTATCCATATTTATGCCCTGATGGCTCTTGCATCATCAATAGATACCCCCCTCTAGTAGTGGATGATCTAATCATATACCCACTTCATAAGGATCATGGAATGAATCATAATAAGTGATCCCAATCTATCCACATGATATAAGTCTTTATATGTATGAGCCAAAATATACTCACCCAAGAAAATTGAGCTCTTTTCTCCTTGATGTGGTGGATGATCAAGGACTAGCTATAAATTAGATTTTTGATACCCTTGTCCTCCACTAGTTAGAAGGAAAATATAACAATGATCACTTTATGTATATTTTGGATTATTGATCTCTTAATCCTAGATAGCCTAACTGCACACTTTATTTGCACATTAGTGTGCCAACATATCTAAATTATCCATCCCAACCCATTGCCTTAGCCCTAGTATTAGCCTTTCATAGGGTCACCAACTAACCCATCATCGATGGACTCGTAATCCTTTAAATGTCTACTAGAGTGATAATACACTCTACTAAGTCCTAACTAAACATGAAAGTTTTTAGGTTAAGGTCCTAGTAGGTGAGCAAGTCACATAGTAGCTTTCTCAAAGTGGGAACAATCCCCACCTATGAAACTCAAAGAATCTAGACTTGATCTAGAATCAGAAACTCATCTGTTGTCAACAAAACCATCAATTAAGGGAGCCATTCTTACTCCATATCTTTACTCCAATGAATATAAGTTCCCTATAGCCATAAGAAACCTTGAGTCAGTTCCTTCCCCTTTTTATTGAGATATAAACAATCTAAGGGTGATTTTCCCTTTTCTTTAAACTAAACTTACACCTTTTACAAGAAGTAGTTATGCAACTACCTCAGGTCATTTTATAATCTTCACTTAAGTGGTGGTTATGTCACTTCCCTGCCTATAGAAATTGGTAGTTTTGACATTATCATGGTAGTTATGCAATTATTAGTCTGTGTAGACTAATGGTTGTATCCTGACATAGTGGTTCCATTTTCTATCCACGTCTAGGGAATTCACCTCAAAAATGACCCTTAAACCTGCCCAAAACACTAAATTCCTATTTTATACCCTCTTATAAATATTTTGAAGCTAAAAATTCAAATTTGGCTAAATGTTTAGTGAGTTTTATCCAAATTTGGAAGCATTGGGTAAACTAAAACCTACTTATCCATGACCCACTCCACATGCTTCTAGTATATTATCCATTCCCACTATGTGCTAATTATTTTGAATGCATTGTTGCTTAAAACCATTACCATCAATCTAGACCTCAAAATCTTATAAAGTCAATTCACATAAATGAGTTTATTTTTGACAAGTTTTTGAATATATAGGCCTCCAAACTAACCATTTAAATTTTAAAGTTTTATATTTTTGGAAAAATCACTCATTAATGTACATTTTCATGTTTGACAATTCATATTGGTGCTAAAAAATTGTTAAAACAAACTAACAATTTAATGGCATTTTATCTTCTATAGAATATTTTAAGGTTTTGTAGGTACGAGATCACTTGGCTCCAAATTCTATCCTCTGATGTGGTGATTTAGGTAGTATGTTATTCCCTACATAAATGGTAATTATTCTCATCCATTATTTGATTACATAGTATATTTTCTACTTTTTTTCAAAATTGCATTTGATTCTTGTCTTTTATCCATAGGTTACATAGAGTCTCAGTTGGATTCATTGCACCACTAATGTAATCAAGGTAAGTATTACTAGCCCTCTATTTCCATTTCACATGCCATTGCTCAATACCACACCCTCATCAATTCATGATAAGGCATCATCCTGAGGGGGTAATATGTGTGCACTCAAAAATTACATGGTGTGATATTTTTGGTACGATGTCCAATGATGATGTAGTGATATCCTAACTTACACTCAATGTAGGATCTCTCTAGTATTTTAGTCATTTTTCATCTCTGTCTCTATCTTGAGCCTCTCAAACCTCCTTTTTGATTGACTTTGTCATCCTCTTTCATCTTGCTTTAGAAACCTTCCATGGAGGATGAAAGCATCCCTCCCAGTCATAGAATTATTATGGTTCATTATGAAATCATCCCTATGATGGCATAATAGTTTTGGTGGTTTTGAAAAATACTATGATAGAAACATCACCAACATGGTGGTTCTATATTATAATGTAAAATTTTTATTCCCAAAATCAATAATTGTGCAATAGATATTTTCATTTTCACAACTGCCCCATGCAAATAAGGGTGGTTTCAACACCTTTGGTCTATATTTTAAATTTAGCTTCCAAAGCTTAATATTTCATGTATTTAGCATGCTTCTTGTTTCATTTCTCATTCTTGTCTCCTTGAGTTCACCTCTATGCTATTCTAGTTCACTCCCTCTTCTTTTTTAAAATATTTAAAGTATTTTTTAAGTTCTACTTCTAATTCAACTCAATTAAACTCACCCTTACAACTTTCATTCCTCTCCTACAAATATTCCATTTTTAAATGAATTTTGGATTCAAAAAAATACATTTGAGGTTTAATTTTTGAAACTTTTTATAGTGACAACCTAATTATCATTACTTTTGAGTTTATTCATTGATCATTTTCATATTCTGCTACATAATTTTAAGCAATGAAGGTCATTGAATTTATAACCAAATCTTTGCAATTAGTGTACTAGCTAGCCATAGTCAGTTGTTATTTTATTTGGAGTTGTGTTCCTATCATATTTTCCATTTTATAGTATCATTTTAACATTATTATTTGTTATAGAGTTCCTACAATCACTTTTTTGTGTCGAGGAGCTAGCACGTTGACGACCAGATCATGACTACATCTCCTACTTCCAGTTGGTCTATTTATTAATAAGGTTGGGGGTTTATAGTTTTGATTTTATTTATTTATTTAGTAGATTATATTAGTTTAATTTCCTTTATTAAATTATATTATATATCTATTTTTAAAATTCAAATAGATAGGAAAAATAATTCTTCTCTTCCCATCTTTGCACCCAAAATATTAGTTACTTTCCTTATTGTTTCTAGCCATATAATAAACTCTTTCAAAAGATATAGATTTGAATTCAAACCCTAAGTGAAAATTATAAAAGAAAACAAAACACTTTTATATTCAACAACATCAATTTTCAATTTTAAACAAGCTTGTATTAATGAACAAACAAGCATAGTAGCAAGTAGAAAACTCTGGGCAAATCTAGGAGAACAAAAAGTATTATATCGATATTGATTATCCTTGTTTTAATAAATTAAAAACATTGTTCTAGTTATAAAATAATAAAATCATAAATTATATTTTCACTTTCATTTGATGTAAATCATTCAAACCTACTATGCTTTCATCTAAAAACACTAAAAACTAGTTATAGCTTGCATATGCAAATGAATATTTAGATATTTAGTAGTATTGTTTATTAGGATCTATATCTAATTTTGTATTTAATTTCATATTATAAAATTTCAGTTTTCAGAATAGATCCATTCATCTGTAATCTGAAAACATAAATAATTTTATTTAGTCTACATCTAGAAAATTTAGAAACCAACATTTGCATTATTAGCCTATATATTTTTTATTTAGTATTGCATGCATTGAAAAATGTGTTTTAAAAAATACTAAAAATTAGCATCATTTAATTTATTTCCACGTACACATTTTTATTCAATTTTATTCATTTACTTTCAATAATTAGTTAGGTTTATTTTCAGTCAAAACATTACCAAAAATCAAAAATAAATCAACAACTCAAGCCTTGTACAAATGAGCATGGGAATTCCTAAAAACCTTGATTATAATAGAACAAGTAATACAATAAATACCACCTTTATAAAAATATAATATACTTATACATTTTTATACCTAGCCTATTGGATGACACTCCCTGAGTGCCCATGCCTCCATAAGTAGGTTTTTTTCTTAGAGTTAGAGCATTAGGTCCTAATATCAACACATAATAAGATATCAATTCAGAGATTAAAATTGAGGTTTTCCATTCCACACCTATCCCATATCTCATTTTCAATGCTCTTAGTGCCCTAGAGGATCAAGGGTAGATATTAGATCCACCCATCATCATCACCCCCAAAACTAAGGCCATCAATACAATGTAATCCATGCCTAAATTTATCAGTCCATCCCCTTTTCCTTAGGTCTAACCTTGTCAATCACCTTTCTATATGGCATTGACAAAGTATAACCATCCTGATAGAATCAACCACATTATCTGAGACATCCAACTAAAACATTCCAACTTGGACATTCCTAGCATCTATCTGAAGTTCACCTCTTCATCGTCACCAATACTAAGGGACCTTAGAGTTATGTTTTCACTTAGTTGAATGCTCCTAACAAAAAATGTGACCTAACGTAACTATTTTGGTTCTATCACAGCCATCCATTACCATTCATCATTACAAAAATTGATCCACCAAATAATCAACTCAATCTATAGTTCCACCCATCATCCATCCATTATGCCGGTTATCTTAATCTGACCTCAAGAAGTTGAGTACACAATTCAGTGTGTGCTAATCACATGCACACAAATACATGACTTAAATGAATGCATCATAAGTTTTAAAACATTTTAAACTATAGATCAACTCACATTTGATTCATGAATGGAAGATCATAGTCTTTTTCTTTACTCTGGATGTCTGATACAAGACCATCTATGGAAAAAAAAAAGTTATTCTTGTGTTACCCAAAAATAGAGTGATCTGTATTTTTTTAAGTTTTTTTGTTTCATCTTGGTGTGTTGGTTTGGAGATATATTTTCTAAGTTTATATTTATTCTTATTTTTTACACTAGTGGAATCATCAAGTTATTTCCTTTAATTTTGCATTTCTAACACTTAGCTAGAAAAGTTGTTTTGGTGCTTCAAATTTAGATTAGAACAAAATCTAATTCGGTCTAAGTGTTCTTGTAGTGATAATTATGTCCAAAACATTGATTAGGTTTTAGAGGTTTGGAACTAAGTTTGGAAGTGTTAATCAGACAAAATACCCTGATGGGTTTTTAGGCATCTCATCGAAGTCTTAGTGTTAATCGGATCTAAAACCCTAATTATATCATTAGTGGTTTTTTGAGATTTTATAATGGAATTTAGGGCCTAAAAACCAACTATATCTTAGTGTTGATTTTTAGTGGTAGTCAGGGTTGAAATTTTGACAAGGGTCAATGATTAATAAAGTGATGTTTGGTGTGTGGATTGAAACCCAAAGCTTGATTAAAATGATGTAAAACTTTATCATTACACATAGTACTAGTTGGAGTTAAAATATCAAATAGGTCTTGGTAGGAGATGAACATGTACGTAGTGTTGGTTAGGGTGTGAATCCTAATTGGGTCTATGGAGATTTTATAATGCCTAGAATATTTTAAAAGCCCAACAAGGTCTAATTGTAGTTACTTAAAATATATTTATTTTTTCTTTTGAATTTATCATGTCTGGTAGGGTCATGGATTGTATTTGAAACACCAAGGTCCTTTTTGGAATGTTAAAAATCAGATCATTCCCCCTTATATATAAAAATGACACTAGTTATTGAAGAGGGGGATATTAACATAAGGATTATGTTGCTAAAATTTGTATCTGAACCTACCATTATTGAAATTTATTATTTTTATGATTTCCCTTCATGCTAAATAAAGAGAATGAGTTCATGTGTTGAGACCTACAAATGTGTTTCTGAGTTATTCCTTGTATGCATGTGTAAATGCCCAAACTAAGCATCACATAATTAACAATTGTCCATAAATGGACACCTAGTCTAGATACATGCCTCAATTAATGAGTTATGATTGGTTTAAAATTATAAATGGATATATGGTCACTAAATTTTCTCACATGTGGTTTCCCTACAAAGGTGTGGTGAATCAAATTCAGGTAGACATGGAACCTAGGATGAAATGTATTATCACCAAATACAACACTAAGAATTAAAATTTTAAATTTATCTCTTTTAACATTGGTTTTTACACCCTAAATATTGAACCCATAAAAGAAAAATAAGTGAAATAAGTGGCCTTGCTGGTCTTTTAAATTTACAATTTGATTGTGCATGTTAAAATCAAGGTTCAGGCATGGTAATCGCCTTGATGGATCCTCATGGAAAACTATTTCTTGTTGCATACCATCTATAATCCCTTACACTAAAAACCTTGTTGATTATGAGGCCTCAATCTTAAGTTTTCAATTTACTTTAAAGCATGGTGTGAAGGAAATATAATTGCTTGGATATTTTGAACTAGTCATCAACTAGGTCAGAAGTAGATTTCAATGTAAATTATTCTATATGAGGAAGTAAAAACATAGGGTATGGGATTTTATTGAATTGTTTGATGTTTTTGAATTACATATATTCCTAGAGAATAAAATGACATTGTTGATACCCTAGTAGTTTTAGCCACAAACCCGTCTCCCATTGATGAGTCCCAATTACAAAAAGTTTCCATTGATTTAGTTCCTTGCCCATTTGTCATATATAATGTGGATAAATTACAAATATTTGATAATGATAAACATATCAATTAGTTTTTTAATAACTTGAGTGTGTTCAAAACCCAAATAATAGATGAAAAGATGTCAATTTGTCAACTTAGGATGAAATAGTTTAGGATGGTAGCATGAGACTAAAAGAAAATAATATCCATAAAAGAATGATTTCCTTGGAAATAATTTTTTGACCCTAACACCCCTACTCAAAACCATAAGCAGTCATAACACAAAGACACAAAATTTATACCTATCAATTTGAGATCTCTAGAATACCCTCAATGTGTCAATATTGATGTGACTTTTTCCAAATCTGAGAAAGAGAAATTAAAATAGTTGTGTGTGTGTGTGTGTGTGTGTGTGTGTGTGTGTGTGTGTGTGTGTGTGTGTGTGTGTGTGTGTGTGTGTGTGTGTGTGTGTGTGTGTGTGTGTGTGTGTGTGTGTGTGTGTGTGTGTGTGTGTGATCACATGGTCTTAAATGATGATTTGAAAATATTTGATCCAAGGGTCATCACCCATATGATTCCCTTTAAATTTAAAAAAAACCTTTCTGCTAGAGGCAAAGAGTTATCAATCCTATGCTAGAACCCTATATTCAAAAGGAGGTAGAGAAGTTATTAGAAACCAAAATCATTTTCCCTATCCAAAATTTAACTTGGGATACAATTTAATGTCACTTCTAAATAAAAATGGGAATTTATCAGTCTCTGAATTGACTTTAGAAATCTTAACAAAGCATCTAAAATAGACAATTACCCTTTGCCTTCACTATATGAAGTGATCCAGATTATCATTAGTTCAAAAATGATGAATCTATTAGATAGATTCTCAGGCTACAACCAAGTCTTATCTAAGAGAGAGGATAATTCCTTTATTACTAGATGTGGAACCTTTACTTATAAACAAATGTCTTTTGGATTGATAAATACAAATGTAACCTTTCAATGTGCCATGGAATTTACTTTTCAGGGTTTATTTGGTAAATTCATATTTATTTATATGAATATTTAATTGTGTTTTCAAAGAACAAGTTGGATCATACACATCATTTGTAAAAAGTATTTGGTAGATGTAGAAGGTATGACATTTTTATGAACCCCAAGAAGAACATTTGTGGTGTCATTGAAGGTAAGTTACTAGGAAATATCATTACAAAGGAAGGTATTCTCATCAATCCTCAAAGAGATAATGTTATTTAAAAAATTATGTTCCCTAATAGAAAGAAGGAATTGAAATAATTTTTTGGCAACATTAACTTTGTTTAGAAATTCATTTCAAGATTTTTAGAAATTATAAGATCTTTGAATGCTATGTTAAAACAAGATGAAAAGAATGAATGGACACTTGAAGCCAATAAATCATTTCAAGACATAAAAGAAGTAATTTCTTAGGCTCTTATGACGATTAGTCATGATTTCACCAAATAATTATAAATTTATTCTTTCACATCTAATCACACCATTGCATTAGTGCTCATGAAGAAAATAGATGACATTGAGCACCCTATCAAATTTATGGATACCAACTTAAAAGATTCATAATTGAGATACTCTTCTTTAGATAATTAGGCGTATGCTCTTGTTAAGGCTATTAAAAATTCTATACATTACATTTTTTGCATCAAGGTTTACACCATCATCCCAGATCTACTGGTGAGTCTCTTGTTGGCTCAAAATGAACTAGGTGAACACTGAGGTAAATGGATGATGAATTTTTAGGTGTTTGATCTTGAAATTAGGATAATCAAAATAGTGCAAGGTCAAGGTATTTCCCATTTTATAATAGAGTTTGATTTGATGATTACCATCATGTAAGTGGTCTAAAAACAATTTACTACTATTGATTAATATGACTCCTTCATCTAATATTTATTATAAGGAACTTGTCCCCCAAGACTAAATAAATTTAAAAAAAAAAGATATATAAGGTTCAAATCATATCATTATATGATCAGTAAGGGAATATTATACCAAAAAAATATGAAGGCATTTAACTTAGGTGCATATTCAAGGAAGAAGTTAAGGACATTATGAATAGATTTCATGAAAATATTGGTAGTGGTTAGCCTTCAGGGAACAAAACAGTATATGCAATTATGAGCATTAGTTACTACAAGCATATAATATTCAAATATGACACAATCATGTTAGGGCATGTAATGAATGTCAGGTGTTTTCCAAAAGGGAGGTACATGCAGCCATGCCACTTCAATGAGTAGTTAAAGGCTACCCCTTTACTCAATGGGGCTTAGATTTTGTTGGTATAATCAATCTCAATTCTTTAAAAGGCCATAAGTTCATCCTAAAAAGAAACAAATTCTCTAAACGATAGACAGACTCCATTACAATTAAAAAAACACTACTAAATAAGTCAACAAATTCTTAGAAGTGAACATAATTCCTTGGTTTGGTACGTCCTTCTCATTGGTATGTGACAATGAACCTACTTTCCAATCAGCAAAATTCACTAATTAGGATTATGAAAATAAAATCATAATGAGGTTATCATCTAATTATTATCCATAAGGGAATGGTTTTTTTGAGTATCGATTCAATAAAAAATCCAATGGAGATGAAACCAAAGGAATGGCATCTCCTCTTGAAATATGCATTGTGGGAAGATAAGACTAGATATAAATAAGCCCTCAAATCTTCATTATTTTTGTTAGTGTATAGTCAAGAATTGGTCTTTCCAATCATGTTCAGGCTACCTACTTACCAATTTATTCAAGAATATTTGGAAGATGGTCACCAAGCACAATCCAGGTTGTTGAACTATTACAAATGGAAGATGATCATGAGGATTCCTTATAATTTTTTATCAAACATTAGGCAATAGTAAAGAGATGGTTTAATAAGAGGACTAAATTCAAAGTTTTTAGAATTTTAGACTTAGTCTCACTCTGGAAAAAATCACACGAAAGGAGAGGGTAGCATGCCAAGTTGAATCTATTATGGATTGACCCTTATCATATTTCTGAAATTTTGAGTAATAATACTTTCAAGTTGAAAAGCTTGATGGGAAATACTTTACCACTTACATTAGATGGGTCATTTCTGAAACATTACTTCTTGACTATGCCTTGTTCCATTTATATGGAATTACTATGAGGTATATTTTAGGATTAGATTAGGATTTGGATAACTTATTTTCTACAATATTCTTTCTTAGATTAAGAGGTTTTGTTTCTTTAGACTAGTTTTTATTTGCTTTGATAGTTAGTTTCATTTCCTTAGGTTAGTTGTTATTTTGTTGAGTAGTTTAACTTATAGTAGTTGGCCAATAATTCATGTCTAAGGACAGTAGTTTAGGATAATACCAAAGCTTTTATACTTATGACACAATGGTTGACCCAAGCTAGAAACATTGCCAAATGCAAAGGATCCTAGATGATGAATCAAAATTCAGAGAGGTATCACAATCCTATAATAGAATAATTCTTGACTCTATTACAATTTGAGAGCATTGTTATTGAAATGCTTATGTGAATTAAATAGTATTTTTACATTTAGAAGATTTATGTTAGCAGTTAAATCATTAAAAATTTTCCATGGATTTATAGGGTTACCAAAGATATGTAAACAAACGAATTTTTTGAAAAATCCCTTAACTTGGTTATATTGGTCCCTTACCTTCCTTAATATTATTTAAAAAGAAAAAAGAAAAAAATGAAATATTTAAATAAAATAATGAAGAATCTTTTTTGAAAATTTTAATCAAGTAATCTCCATAAGGGCTATGGACACCTGACTGGTAATAAAATAAAACTTTAAATAGAACTAAAGATATCTCTATTAAAACTATAGATACTTAATTAGTAGCAGAACAATGACCGATCATTTATATCCTATATTCAACCATAAATTTAAATAAATTAATTTTTTTTAAAAAAACAACAAATCCTTATAACATTCTCATAAAAATATATGATCTGAGGTAAACTCCAAAATACATTTGCAATAATAATTTAATCATTGCACACACATTACTAACTCTCTAAGTGTCAAAAATTAATATATCAGTCCAAAATAAAAATTAAACTCAAGCTTTAATCTAAAATGTGAACTCTTTTATGATAGAGGTTTATACATTTCTGAGTTTAACCAGAAATCTTATTTTCCAAAACACAAGGTAGTGTTTTCCTGCAGAAGTTGCTATTTGTCGTCACTAACATATCTCCATGTCTAAATGAAATGGAAACCCAAAGAATTATAAAGCGAGTTGATTTTAATTGATTCATCCTGGTTCTACTTTTATTTTTGATCAGATGTCTTACCATTTGTTTAAGGTTAAATTTACAGAGGTTTAACATGTTTTCAGATTGAGCAAGTATTTTATATGTTTGTGTATTTGATGATTTATTCTGAGCATAAGAATGAGTGATTCGACGGGGATAATAATGCACTTCGCAGATGTGACACTTCTATATTCTTCGTAGTGCTCATTGTTTCACAGATGTCACACTTTTCAAAGTTTGTCTTGATTTATTTTGGTTTTCCAAAGATTATTTGGTCTATTCATGTAATCACACTCTAAATTGCATTCGTAGTCCAAGATTTTGTTAACCTTCCCAACTCGTGTTTGCGTAGTCTTTGAATTTTGCATATTATATGGTTCAAGTAGCCTTTGCGTTCCTTTCTTTCTTCGCATATCTCATGGTCAACACTTCTTTTTTCAGTCAACCTTATTTCACACTCTGTAATTCCTCTATTGAAACCTCCATGGTGAAGTGATTTACTACGTACGACTACGAGATAACAATATCATGACATGTGCCAAATATTTGGACCTTCGCAGTTGGGACAACTCATTATCTTCAGGAATAGACATGATGTGGCATGAAAAAAAGACGATGAGAAATCAACATGTGGCACTGAGTTGGCAAAGAATATTAAAGTCTTTACTCTTAAAAAGCTTGCATAGTCTCTGGGTGACCTACGTTTAAAATGATGAAGGCTAACTAATAAATGGTCGACGTCACTTCAACTCCACCAAATAGCATACCATGTCATCAATGCACATGAATAAAGCTATCAGAAACCATCAAATGAATTATAAAAGCTTTTAAATATGTCATTTTGAGCTAATTTGTAAATGCAGATTGAGGAGTAATAAAAACTATCCCATGGGCTGTTATGACATAATAAATGAGTTTTTTTTGGGGCTGTTACCTAAATATGGAAGTCTTCACATGATGAAAATTTGAAACATGTAAGAGAGAATAAGATCATGGCTGCAAATCAATTCCTCATCGCTTAAAATTCTTTTACGCTATTCTGGACCTCGAATTATTAATTTATGCATTCCATCATTATATAACCATGTATGCAATAATTTATAGAGAGAGGCCTGCCAAGGAAAAGAAAAGGCTTAGTTTTTAAGATAGAAAGTTTTTAGATAACCTGTTAGCAATGCTGAAGGCCAATTTGCACTTTTGCATCAACAAACCTCGAGGTATTTTTTATCCTAAATCTTTTTTTCAATATATTTGTGACATTATAAAAAACAAAAAGGTATCATCTTCGATATGAATCAAGAGAACTGCATAACTTTTATTTTAAGGTTGGCTTTTTAAAATCAATTTAAGAGATTAATATTTATTTTAGATATTGTAATTTAATCTTAAGTTGATTTTAGTTGTGCATTCATTATCATGAGAAATTCAGTTATCTTGGGTTTATGAGATGTCACGCTTCTTTTATTTTTTTGTAGAGAATTTTGGAGTTACATTCACATGTAACTCCCCCCACACTTTGTCACATACATCCCCCTTACCTTATGGGGATTAGGCACATTTAACACACACAAAAAGGTTGTGTAAGTAATTCCTCTTTACTTCAAACTCTATTTATTGAGCTTTCTTATCTTTTATTCTACACAGTAGCCCATTTATATCTATTCTTTTTTCTTCCATTAAAAGTGTAATTGGATACGTTTAATTTACAATCTTTCTAAATAGATAGGGGTTTTTCTTTCATTTAATAGTTTCTCCCCCTAACAAATATTATATTTTGCGTTCTCTTATGGCTGGATATTCAGGGGATTTCTCCCCTTACACATTCATTTAATTTTATTCAACATTATTATTTTATAATTCTAACATTATTTTTAATATGGTATCAAAGAAAGTTAAATTTTAACGTTAAATTTGACTGTGTAAAAAATTTTTATTGTTGAAAATTTTAATTTTTTTTAAATAATTTTTTCCAAAAATTTACACTCTTGCAAAATATTTTTAATTTTTTTTATTATTTCTCTTAACTCATAAACTATATATATGTGATCTATTTAATCTTTAAATTTATCTTGCATAATTTTTAAACATTAATTCCAAATTTTTAATTCATTTTACTTACTAATAAACCTTAATTTTAAAGGTAAATAAATGTCAAACCAATTTTTTTAAGCTTCCTTCTACATTTCTGATTCTGCATAGAAGTGTTATTCTAGTTTTACGTATGTTTTGGCTTATTATGTTACTAAAATGTAACCTTTTACCAGTTATTATCAGTTCTTGTAATCAATTAATGCCTTATTGTTTTCATTACAGTTTTCTAATGTGGTTTTGTCCTTCACTGAGGTTATCTCCAACCAAAACACATCCTTTCCTTTAGCTGTTGATCCAAATGAGCAATTCTACGATTTATTTAAGCGAGGCATTTTGTTTTGCTCTAATTTGCAGATTTGTACATTAGTGTGCCCTTCATCTACCTTTTTCAGCATGTGGCGCTGAATTGTTTAAATCTTGAGGCTGGTGTTTTGTTTTTGGCATTTATATGTGTGGCGCTTCTGCATATCTATCTAATTCAAACACTAGATCTATTTCTTCGTGCCACTTATGCATGATTAAGTTTAAAACTTGAAATACATTAATTTATTTTTGTCAGGTGGAAAGAAATGTCACATAAGTTAAAGACGACATCTTTTCTTCATTTGCTTTTCTATATTTAAAATGAAATTTGTTTAATGCATATTCTTTCTTGTGGTGTAGATGAATATGTAAATGACTCTTTGTTTTGCGTAAAAATCTTTTCATTCTTTTAAATAAGTTATTTATTCACTTTTCATCAACCCAAAAAAAAAGTAATCTTTAGTTTTAAATTTTCAGACGCATTTTTTTTTAAATTTAGTTTTTACAATGATTTGTTAATTTTAATTATATTTTTTTCAAAACAAATAAAATTATTTATCTTTAATCCATTCTTAAAATTTAAAATGTTTCTTTATTTACACATAAAATTTAATAATCAGATTTGATTTACCTTTATTAAAAGATTTTGAAATTTTAAAAAAAAATTATAATGTTTTTTTTAAATTTATTATTAAATTTGACATTTTATTATGTGTAAGTGTTCTTATTGAAGTATCAGTTTCAAAGATTCATCTTTTAGTATTAGAGATTTATATCCAGTTATATCAGAGACGTTCTTATTAGAATGACAGCTCTTAAAATTCGTCTTCTGATATTAGAGATTCGCATCCAGAATCGACGGTTTTCATGAAAAGTAGTTTCTATTTTTCATAATAAAAAAAATAAGAGGGAATATTCGTCTCACAATTTTATAAATGTAAAATAGATTTGCTAGCGGATTTCAACATACTGTAATGTAATCACGACTGCGTCCTCCAGATATTCACTTCTAATACTATCAAACATTGTTGAGAAATACACTGATTTAACCTTTACACGTTGAGTCCATTAGTGGGTCCGCCATTTTTCACTAACTATTATTTCATCTGGGGAAAACGTAGGCAGTGAGCGTGTTTGCTTATTAGTATCGTCACATAGTCCATCTGGATCTTCTTTGGTCTGACAGTTGTCGTCTGAACACCAAACAAAACAAAACCAGATCAGATCATGTGAGAGACAAAGAATGTCAATACAAAACCGTAAAAGTAATATGCAAACGCTTACTCTTGGCTGCGCTTTTCTCCACTCTGAGAACAATGGTAGGTTGGTAGCCCTTGACGACGCCATTGATGGACACATCCAGTACAGATACTATCAATTTTCCCCATGCGCGCCTTGCCATGGCCAACAAGAATCCCTCTAGCCGATCCTCCAAACCAGAGTCGTCTTCTAAAGTCAAGAAAACATAACTTTTGAACATGGGCTGCAGAGCAAAGGTTTCAAAGTTCCTGAGGAAAATCTAATAGCTTTCGAATCGCCGTCGGCCCCTATCAATTGGATGAATTTAGCAAGACGAGAGAAGCAGGCGTAGGGATCATGAGTCTCAATCAAGAATTAGGCACCAAATATCCACAGAAAAATAAATGAATGAATATGTCAAATGCACTAACTAGTGGCAAAGAAACAAACATTCCACTGAACCAGAAACCCTCAATGGTATCCCGACAGCTAGTAGCTGCAACACGACCGTTCCAGATTTTTACTTCAGCATATACACACACATGGTGTCCATTACATCGTTTTCCACACACAAAGTCTTGGGACTCCAAATTCTCACGCTTAGAGCCACGACGTCCACAAAATTTAATTAAATATAAAACCACCCTTACAACTTAAATGATAAACAATGTTCCAAGTCGAGCCAAACCTCTTAGATGGGAAATTTTCATCTTTAATGGCGTGATTCGCTTTAAAATATAATAAGATATTAATACTATATTAATAGTTAGCATAAAATAATAATATTAATAATAATACAATATAATTAATAATATTTACTAATTCCTTTTATATTATTAATATTATATAATTTTAATATATTGATATAATATAGAATATATTATAATAATATGATAATATTATTATTTATTCTATTTATTTTAAGTTCAACTGTTTTTATTGACATTTCATGTTATTACACATCACGGCCTCTGCTCTCGAGTTCACCCCCAATTGACATTGTAAGTTACAAATAACTATGTTCCTAATTTAGTGTATAAACTCCTTTTCTAGGACAACCAAATTTTGCCCTTAATACTCCGTATTTAGTATATTTTTGCAAATATGAATAGTTATTCAGACTACATTGTCATTGCTCCTCACCATTGTCGCCCAACACACTTCAAGTCTTTCAGTGCTTTCATATTCTGCACGACCTTGCTCTTCCTCACCATTTTGCCATCGCACACTCTGTCTATGAAATGAAATGTCTCCCCCTGACACAGAGCATTACCATATCGTATGAAGGAACACACCACCTCATTTTCCATTATCACCTCCATCAGAGATATCAAATTATTATTTTTATTAATACTTAATGCACAAAAGATGAAATTAGTTTAGTAATCATAAGTTTCAATAGAGGTGAGACTGCAAAATTTACAATATTTTATTTTACAAAACCTTTCTTCACCAAAATAACCAATTACATCCCTTCCGAGGTTAGTAATAATGGGATTCAAGTGAGGTATAAATATCACTTTACAATATTTCACTTTACAAAACCCTGCTTTATTTATTAAAAATAAAAAAAAAATTGCATCCCTTCCAACATAATTTACACTCTTCATTATGGCAGTTGTAGCCCATATAGTGGAAGCTATAACGACGGGGATGTTGCCTAATTTGAGATACACCAAAGTGCCATACCACTTGAAGAGAGTAAAAAAATGCTAGTGGGGATTCAAACTTGAGTTGAACAGAAAATGTTCAAAGAAATATGTTTCCACCTTGCATACTACATCTTGCACAATAGGTGAGACGAGGTCAGTGACTATGGGTTTCCAATGAAGCACAACCACCGATTTACATTCTTTCCCTTTACATAACCCTACTTTACTAATATTAAGGCTACGTAGAGGGTATAATCATCAACATTACAAATCCAAACATTCGTGCAAAATGTCTCATCTAGATTTCGTGATAGATTACATTTATGTCCATTAGGATTTGAGATGATGTTTAAGCATTTAGAAAATTGTACAGATTTAAGGTATTTGTGGATTTACATGTCGTACACCCATCACAAAAGGGTATATAGCTTGTAATGTGGTAGGTTATTTAATTAGGTGTTGTCTATTGTCAAGGGTCAATAAGGGAAACATGACACTAATTTGATTTCTAGAAGGTTCCATGTTTGATGTGTGACTCAAATCAGCATTGCAATGCCAATGATATGGAGATAAGACATTGTTGTTCCAAAGTCTATGTTGTAACATATGTTCATCTATGTTGCCAATGTATTGACACCTAAAGAAATTACATCAAATTTAAGAACATATAGAAACACCATACTCATACTTAGAATAAAGGGCAAGGCCATTTATAACTTGCAAGTGGTGAAATATTTCAAATTGAAATGGGTGGTGATGATGAGGGGAAATGCCAAAGTATTTCATGTGATATCATACACCAAAGGGACCATATCATACACATGCCCAGACTTTAGGGCAAAATTTAGATTTATATACCTTGAAACCATTACAAACGGATTTGTTATTTGTCGGGTGGTGGCATATTTTATTAAATATTTTCTATTTGATTAAGGAAAGACACCACATTCGAGGTGCAGATTGAATCAACAATGCAATGTCCTTGATGTGGTGGAAAGACATTGAGTTAACAATATATATCTTGTTGCTTTCATTGTCGTTGAAGTGAGTACTCAAGATTTTTCAAAGTGCATGCCACATGGGTGTATAAGGGGGCATCATTGGTGATACAATGTGAATATCATGGAAAAGGAATCACCAATTGAGAGAAAAGATGATCAATTGGCGATCAGTCCTAGGTGTAAGGGAGGGTTAGTAGGTTTAATTCTCAAGAATTAGGGGGTGATCACATCATACACTTAAAAGGGGAGTATAATATAGAAATTAAAATAAAACACCTACCAAAAAAATCATAAAATTAAATATAGATTCCTTCCAGCATAACTAGCACATTCGGGGCAACTGCTAATTATTAATATTGACATTTTATTTGTTTATCACAATCTTATCATTATGATTTTATTTCCCTTAGTTAGAACTCTTGTCATGAATATAATCTTAGTGTAAGTTAATCTGCAAATTAAAAATCATATTTTTTCTTAAACATTTTTTCTATGTTTTTTAAATTGGTCTTACTTCTAGCATTTAAAAAATTTACACAAAAAAATAAATTTTAAAATATTGAGATTCAAAGTCTTAAATTTCAAATTGCATGTCAAAACATGAATTTTAATACATCACAATCCTCATTTAATGAAAATTAACAACTATGCAAACCCCTTTTAATGCAAAGGTAGAGAAACTACATAATGTTATCAATGCACTTACTATAAAAATTATGGATGGGTGCACAGAGTTGGGGGCTAATTCCATGGACATCCACCCAAATATTCAATAATGTGTACATGTTATCTAAATAACATGTATGTATTATTATATAATGCCTACACATTATGGTTTGATAATTACCGAGCCATAATGCATGCACATTATATAATAATGCGTACACATTATTGACTATGTTATTTTTATGTTAAAAAGGTCCCAATGACCCCCCATTTCACAATTTATTTCTTTCCTCTCACAAAACTCATTCCACACTTGTGCTTCTACTTATCAAGGGCAAATTACTTGCCAAAATTTTGTTGGAAAGCTCAGCTCATCCCAAACTTCATGATGCCACCACGTGGACAACGTAAGTCATAAAAAATTACACTATTAACCTTTTATTTTACCATTGTTTTATTTTTTACATTGTTTAATTTGTAAATTATTTGTTTTAAATAGTCCAATCCACTTCAGGAGACCATAACCATCCTCTTAACCCTCTACTTGACCCTGTTATTCCTATGGCTAACCCTCCACCTAACCCTCCACATAACCCTCCAATTGACCTTGTTATTCTTCTGGAAAACCCTCCACCTAACCCTCCTAATCCTCTGGCTAACACTCTACCTAACCCTTCTACAATTCCATAAGATCCCCTAGGTAGTCAGAAGTATCGAGTTACACACATTATGGAAAACAAAATTGAAATTAAACAAATAATTAGGACAATGAGGGATCCCACATCCATCAATAACCACCACACTTATCTATCCAATAACCTAGAGTCATTATTGGGTTAAATTGACTCGATAACAAGTCAAATTGATAGATGGAAATCTTATTGGGATAGTTTTAGGGATTATTATGCTAAAAATTATTAGCACATGAATTAAAAAAATAAATATCAAAAGCTGAAATTTGTGCATTATTCATTGACCCAACCACCAATGCACCATTTCTAGTAACTTCTAAACATTTCCCAATCCATAGGTGCCAACATAATTTGATCAAATCCAATTTATAGGATTGATGGTGGATGGTGTTTGATTATCCACCGTGTAATATCCATGAGGTCCTATTGTATTTTCTAAGTAAGCTCTACTACGAGTTTATCCTCAATGAGATTCCAAATTATTTTGACTATAGTGAGTTTCAGGGCCAAGGGAAAGGCTCTATACAGGATCAACCTATTGGATGGTAGAGCCTAATGGGAGGCATTATAAAATATTTTAATTTCATAGTAAATATTGACCATTCACTATTAGGTCATAGATCTTATGGTAGAAATTATGTTGGTGTATTTTTTCCCTAATATGTAACCTTCTTTTGATATGAGGGCATTGTAATCATGTTAGTGCACTGTGTGTGAGCTAAGAAGAGATTGCAGTGGATGTATTGTATGTTTATCCATTCATTTTTTAGACTCAATAAGAGAATAATTGAATGTTTTTGTGTAGACGTAGCTCATATTGGGTGAACCATGTTAAATCTATGTCTCTCTTGTATTGTGTTTTATATATTTTATTTTCATTTTTATTTCATTAATATTACTCTGTGTTCTATATTCATAACAATTGGTATCAAAGCCAAAGGTTTATTTGGCAGATAAACTTGCTAGAAAAGAGGGTTCTTGGTTCAAGTGGGAGTAATGGAAGAAGAAGGTAAATTTAAGGTCAATAATTTTAACAACTAAAACTACCAAATATGGAAGATGCAAATGGAGGACTATCTATATCAGAAGAATCTTTTCCTACCATTGGGTAGAATAGTAAAGAAGCCAATGACTATGAAGGATAAAGAATGAGAGGTTCTTGATAGAAAGGCACTAGGAATAATACGACTGTGCTTGGCAGCATTGGTGGCCTTCAATATTTCAAAATAAAAGACAACATAGGATGTGATAAATGCATTGGAAAGAGTGCATGGAAAATAGTTGGCCTCCAAAAAAGTATTTCTTATGAAGCATTTATTTAATATGGAGATGTCAGAAGGTGGGTATGTTATTGATCCTTTAAATGAATTTAACATGATCACAAATCAGTTAAACTCTATAAGAGTAAACTTTGATGATGAGATTAGGGATCTTTTGATTCTGTGCTCTTACAAGAAAGCTTGAATGGCTTGGTCATGGCTATGATTAATTTTGTCTTTGGTTCAAACAATTTAAAGTTTGATTATGTTATTGGTGTTATTCTTAGTGAGGAAGTATGGCAAAAAAACACAGGTGAGACAACAGGTAATGGTTTGGATATGGATAGTAAGGGAAAATAAAAGATAATAAGAAATGGTCTAAGGAATCATGGGAAGTCTAATAAGGCCATATTCAAATCTAGAGGAATGTTGGTGTGCTAGGATTATAGGAAGAAAGGACACCTGAAGAAATATTGTTGGTCTCAAAAAGGAAAATAAGATGGATAATAAGATAACAATTGGGAAGTAAATGTAGCAGGTGTTATGTTTTAATATTCTTTAATCCTTTCATTATATAATATTAATGATTCTTGGGTGTTAGATTCAAGGGATTCATTTTATGTTATACCCCATAGGAAATATTTTCAAGACTATGTTCAAGGTGATTTTGTATAGGTTTATTTGGGTGATGGTGAACCTTGTAAAATTATTGGATAGGGTAAGATATAGATAAAATTATAGAATGGAAATAAATGGTTGTTGAAAGAGGGGAGGCATGTTCTTCAATTGAGAAGAAATCTAATTTTAGTAGAGCAATTGGGAAGTGAGGGTTGTACAGTTACATTTGAAAACAACTCATGGAATGTCACTAAAGTATATTTGGTAATAGTAAAAGGAGAGAAGGTGGGTACATTATATTTCTCTACTACTAATCTTGAATCTTCTATTACTTTAGCTTTTACAAAAGTAGATACAAAATTATGGTACCAAAGACTTGGGCATATGAGTGAGAAGGGGATGCAAATTCTCCACTCAAAGAATTTGTTGCCAGATTTGAAGGTGGATTTGGATTTTTTTAGCACTGTGTGTATGGAAAATAGAAGAGACTTAGATTTCTCAGAGGTGGGAAGACAAATAAGGATGATTTTGGTTATCGTTTATGAGATTTTAAAAATATAAAAATCATTAGGAGTAGAGATGTGATCTTTAATGAGAAGGTCATGTATAGAGATTAGTTGCAAGGAAAGAAAAAAGAAAATCCAAATACAAAATATGTTGTACTTGATGAAATCACTGGAAATAAAATTCCAAAAGTACTAGAAAATCAAAATGTGCAACAACTACAACAAGTACCTCAAACTCCTAAAAGTGTAGTTAGAAGATCTACCATAATAAATAGACTCCTTGGATGATACTCTCCTTCACTTTATTATTTATTATTGACTAATAGTAGTGAGCCAGAAAGCTATGAAGAAGTAATACACGTAGAAACTAGAAAGAAGTGGGAGAAAGCCATGAAAGAGGACATGGACTCCTTGGTACATAATCAAACTTGGGATTTGGTTTAGTTTCCTTCAGGAAAAGAGCATTTCAAAATAAATGGCTTTGTAGGTTAAAGGAAGAATATGGAGGAAAAAAGAGGTACAAGGCCAAACTTGTTGTAAAGGGGTTTTCACAAAATAAAGGTATATATTTTGATGCAATATTTTCTTAAGTTGTTAAAATTAATTCCATAAGAACTATTTTAAGTTTAGTAGTAGTAGAATATTTGCACATTGAACAGTTAGATGTGAAGATTTATTTCCTTCATGGTGACTTGGAGGAGGAAATACATGTGGAATAGCCACAAGGATACAAAGTCAAATGTAAGGAGAAAATGATGTGTAGGTTGAAGAAGAGTTTATATGGCCTAAATCAAGCTCCAAGGTAGTGGTATTTGAAATTTCACATGTTTATGAAAAATGAAGGTTATAATAGATGTCATTCTGACCACTCTGTTTATTTTAAGAGATTAGATAATGACAACTATATTATCTTGTTACTATATGTAGATGACATGCTTATTGTAGGGTCTAACATGAAGGATATAAATAAGCTCAAAAGAAAACTAGAAAATTCATTTACAATGAAGGATTTGGGTACTACAAAGCATATCCTTGGTATTATAATAACAAGAGATAGTAAAAATAGAAAATTGACATTGTTTCAAGAAGAGTACATCAATAAAGATTTAGTTAGGTTCAATATGAAAGATGCAAAACCAGTGAGTACACCTTTGGGAGGGCACTTCAAATTAAGCAAGTAAAAGTGTCTTAAAATATAATAAGAAATAAATTACATGTCCAAAGTTCCCTATGCTTCAACAATTAGAATTTTAATGTATTTTATGGTGTGCACAAGACCAGACATTGCTCATACAGTGGGAGTTGTCAGTAGGTTTTTGAATAATCCAGGAAAGGAGAATAGGGATGCAATCAAGTGGATTCTTAGGTACTTGAGAGGGACAAATGATAGACAGTTGTGATATGAAGTGTCATATGTTACCTTACAAGGATATGTTGACACAAACATGACCAGAGAATTATATAGTCAGAGGAGAACCATAGGTTATGTATTCATTATTGGTGAAACAACAGTTAGTTGGATTTCAAAATTATAGAATATAGTTGCTTTCTAAACTATAGAGGTAGGGTATGTTGCAGGTATAAAAGCAAGCTAGAAGATGTTCTAGATGCAATGGTTCATGGAAAAGTTGAGGTAGAAGAAAGAAGATTGCAAGTGCATAGTGATAGCCATAGTGCGATTCATTTAACAAAGAACTCAACATTCCACTCAAGAACCAAACATATGCAACTCAAATATCACTTCATTCATTCAAATTTTGAGGATGGTCAATTGAAGTTGAAAAAGATCCGTACGAGTCAAAATCCTATAGATATTCTAACAAAGGTAATTACAAAGGAGAAGATGGAGAGTTGTTTATCTTCAATAGGTCTTCAGAGATAGAAAGGAAGATGAGAACATGACATGGTCAAAGTTAAAATAAAATTCCAAGGAAGAGTTGTAGAGGTGGAGTTATAGCAATCAATCTCTAAGTAGGAGATTGTTGGATGGTGGATCTTGATGGGGGGAATTATAAAATATTATAATTTAATAGTAAGTGTGGCCCATTCATTATTAGGTCACATATCTGATGACAAAAATTATTTTGGTGAATTTTTTCCCCAATATGTAACCCTCCTTTGATATGAGTGTATTATAATCACAACAGTACATTGTGTGTGAGTAAAGAGGAGATTGTAGTGGATGTATTATAGGTTTATCTCTTCATTTGTAGGACTAAATAAGAGAAGAGATGGCTATTTCTATGTGAACATAACCCATATTGGGTGAACCACGTTAAATCTATATCTCTTTTGTATTGTATTTTTTGCATTTTATTTATGTATTTATTTAATTAATATTTATCTATATTCTATATTCCTAATACGACCAAGAGCACGTCATGTGCCAAATTGACCTACAATGATCCATACCCAAAATTCACTTCATCATGAGCTTCCCTCTATGGTGAAGGAGATCATAGATATCGACACTCTACATGCACTTAGTGCACTTACTGATACACTCATTGAGCATACAAGTGGGCTTTCAACAACTGATGTTAGATATATGCCACCTAGTGTGCATATATGACTCCATCCAAGTGTAGATCTTATAGAGCTATATGTACCAGACCTTCTGATGATGATGATGTTGGTTGTTCAGAGGGGTTGGATGATATACTCTTGAGTGAAGAGGTTTTGGCACACACATTTGGTGTGCATTAATTAGTCACTACATGGATGTAGGTATATTTATGTCATGTCAAATTTGAGGTTTATTTTAAAATCTAAATCTAAAAATTAATTTACATAGAAAATGAATAATATATATAATTTTTTATGTTATAAGAGGAGATGGTGCCTTCATCATCACAAACCACATTTTTAGGATTTGATCTTACACAACCATTATTTACATATATGGATCCATATATTGGCCCATCCACTACTGTAGTTTCCTATGTTAGCATGACAGCTTCTACTTATATAGAGGTAAAATTTTGAGTACATCTTATACTCTTGGTTTAATAAAGGATAAATGATTTCTATGTATCTTTGATACTTTATAGAAAAATAAGTGAGATCTTATTTGTTTAGTTGATGTCTCAAGTAAACACTCCTCCATCACTATGAGTGGAGACAGACATAGCCATTTCTACAATGATGTCATCCACATAGGCCCTCATAGAGGTACATATGAAATTGTAATTTTGAATTGTAAAATAGATTTTTTTACATAATTTTACTACATACTTGCCCAAAAAATATAACTTATGTGAATGTATTGTGTATGCAACATTTTCCTATGACTTATGATAGTCACATTTAGATGGTTAGTAGGGAAACATCTCATATTTAATCTTCATTTTAGATGCCTATTCATGTACCTTAACTTACCATTGACCCAATTGAGCATCAAATTTAGATTGACTAGGACCATGAGATGGTAGTAAGTACATTTTTAAAATTTTCTATTATATTTTAAAATTAATTTCTTAACTTGGTTGTATACATATTTAATGTTAATTTTCTATTAATAATTATATTTTAATAGGTTCAACTACAAGGGATCTATGAGCATAGGAACTGTAGTCAGACCTTGGAGCAATCAAAGGCATTCAAGTGATCTCCATCTACCAACACGACATCACAAGGAGGTTCTTATTCAAGGAAGGTAAAGAGAGGGAGGCTATTTAATGATTATCTCATGTCTTACATGTGATGTACTTTTTTGTATGCCTATATGGCAATGTACCCATTTTTTGTATGCCTATATATGGTAATATATGTATTATTGACATTATACATGTGCCTATATGGCATTCACTTGAAATTATATTATGTTTTTGTTTTTTAAGCATTTATGGTTTATATTATTATGTTATAATTTATGCTGATATATTATTATTTTGGCAAATGGATGAATAGGTAGTTGAACTTTATGTGAATGCAATTGAGTTTGTATGATTAACTTCTTATACTTGTAGTGCCTAAGATGGTGATAAATTGATTATAATGGATTTAACATTTAAAAAATAGTGTAGTATGGATATGATATATATCATTTGATTAAGCTAGGATCATTTGAGAAATATGTCAAATTTGTCATTATCTAGTCATGCATGAAACTAAATTAGTAATGTCTTAGGACCAATAATTATAGATAAGTTAATTATCCCAAGTGGTGTCCTATTTATAATAAAATCATATCCTCTATTTTATATGGTTGTACTCATTCGATATTTGTGTGTATATATCAAATATTTGTAACAAAATCCATTGTGCACACTTTAATACTTCAACCATTATGAAACATAATCGCATTTGTTACCTCAAATGTCATGTATATGTAGAAGCTAGAATGAATAATTGACCATGATTATAATAATCATTTGGTTGTTTTTGGTCAAAAAGATTTATTGGAGGAGGTTACTTACTCATGTCATTAACTACATCAATGAATCCATCAATTGGATACACATTATAAAACTTTGGAGGTGATTTTTTAACTACCACATGGACATCATTTTAATCTTTAGATTGAGTATCATGGTTTATAAAATATTTTTAGATGTTGATTTGGTTGATAAACTTATTAAATCCAAGTACTATTATAACCTTCTATTTATATTTGTGTGTCTTCAATTAAGTCTTGGATCATATGCTTTAGAGTAAGGTGAATTTGTTTTAAGAATGGCCAAGGATTCTATGGAAGTAAAAATATGCATTAACATCAGAGTTTTGAATAAAGGACCTTGATTAGTCAATTAATTTTCACTATGAAGGTAAAGATATCATATTGTATTCTTGACTACTTTATGAGAAATGAAGTTTTTTGACTTACATTATCAATAATGAAGTGTAATTTTTAACCATTGATCCACATTTGATAATTTTAGGTTATTTTAAAAATTAAGTGTAACTACAAAATTATAGGACTCAACTTATTCTTCTCCCTCAAATTCACTTGCACTCCTAAGGCCTCTTCCAAGCTTCAATAGGCTTAATGGCTTTCCATTTCCATCATGAATTAAATGACTCTACCTATAACTTTCAACATCTTATTATACTTTATACCATACCTATAAACTTCTCTTAGCTTACCCTTCACTTATCTTGAATCAATTCTCCCTTTGGCCCTTCAAGGGATATTAAGCGTAGAAGGCCTAATTCATGCTTCCAAGGGGTATTTTGGCCCTAAGGCCTTCCTATTCATTAAAACCTTATATATATGATTCTCATACCTAACAAAACTTTAATAAACCATTATTAGGGTTATGGACCCTCCTTTCCTTGGAGTTTCTTTCTCTTGGCTTGATTCTTAGGCCTAATCCTTATAACCCTCCAAGCCTATAAAACTCCTTGTTTGGAAAAAACTATGACATGTATTATAAAATTAAAAACTATTTTTGATACCCTTTATAATCCTCCTAATTTTCACAAAATTTCATTTGACAACTCCTAATGGAAGTGTACTTTATATTCTATGGTCTTCATCAATTAGGTCTCCTTAGGCTTCTTTAGGTCTATGGGCAACCTTGAAGATAATAAACTATACTATACATTTTTACCCACTCACCAAAACTCTAAAATATTTCATATGGTCACCGATAGGATCTAATTACCAAGTTTCAATTCAATATTCTTTACGACACTCTCTCTTCCCTAAAATTTAACATTTCTTAAGGTCTCATTAGACCTCTTTACATGGCTCTTGAACACCATTTATTAATTAAATACCTTCCTTATTCATTCCTAAGATACCATTAATATTAACTCATGTAAAATCACTTGTCTCACCTAGTTTCTTCACTTCCTAATTTTTCTTTTGTATCTAAACTGACCCTATGGGACACTTGCATGAAAGAATAGGGTTCAAAATAGGGGTACAAACCATGCAACTCAATTTTCATCCTCCTAAAATATTTTCCAACACTTATTCCACATTAAAAACTAAATCTCTTGCATTTTTCTAGAATTTTAACTAGGTAAAGGCAAATATATAGTGTTTTCTCTCTTGTCTAAGTTTGTAGGATTGAGCCTAGGCCGAAAGTGAATTTAATTGCCTTAATTAAGTTTCATAAATTTTAAAATCTTATTTCCTTTACTAATATGTCTCACCTTTCTCCTTTTTTCCTTGTCTTCAATATAAGGGATTGATCATTAATATTCACCATTAAACTCAACACTTTCCCCCTATTTGTACTAGTCATCTACAAAATGCTAGGGATGAGACACCTTTTCCTTAAGTCTCTTAACTCTTAACCCAACCAATGCCAATAAAAATACTTCTAAGACTTAAACAAACTATCTAATCCCTTCCTCCAATGTCTATTTATATAAAATACAATTCTTGGATGAGGTTAGCATTCACTTTTCATGGACTATTAGAGGCTAACTATAGGGTTGATAGATCTGATCCCACAGCATAAAGGTATAAATAATTTTAAATGATTCATTCACTGACACTAATGGTTAAGACAGTTTTTATCACTCCATAATCCTTCTCCATCAACCATATAACCTTGATCACTCACCTCATTCTCTAAAATCTCTAATTTTAAGACTGTCACAATTCATCTACAGGGTTTCAAAGACTATGATTTCCCTCTCTTCTCCATTTGGATATTATCATATCCTCTAAGGTCTCACACAACCTAAGAGGATATTAAGACTCCCTTTCAATTTCCAACTCTACTTAGTTACCTTAAACCTATAGGCAGGCTTGTAGGTCTTGTCTTAGGAATGCCACTAGGCTTGAAACTACCCATTGGGCACTTTTTTGATGATCTCAAATGTTTTAGTTCCTTTGAGACCATTTCCTCATTGTGATCACTATATATAGGTCTCCATTGTCATCAATTTTTATTCCTTCTTGTATTTTGAAAGCACCTTTGGGCATACACTTTACCAGTTGACCTCTGAGATTGACTCTAATATACCTCATATGCATGACCAAAGCATGAAAGTGACTTAAAGAGCTTAAAAATTTGAATGATGTTATAATAACCTAGAATAGGAATCATGACCTCATATTCATAGCTATACCTCATGGATTGACCTCAATTTATGACTTAACAATGCTTATGAATTGCAAAAAAGACATGACACGAGCAAAGACTTCAAATGGTAGTGTTATTTTGTTACTCATAAACCTTAACATTTCTAAAAACCTTAAAAGATGATAGGAAAATTTAAACTCTGCTAATTGAGACCTCTGAAGACCATTTTAAGGCATCACAATAAATAGGATGGCTATCAACAAGGTTAGGATACATGACAAGTCAAGTTTTGAACTATAAGGGTGGTAATTTGACTTGTGAGGTCAAAGTTGTTGTTCGAGAACTCCATTAATATTTGTTGATCTCGATCAATAATATTAAGTGCATGCACGAATGCTATATGCACAAATATGGAAACTTGTGTTGAGTTGTAATATTATGATTGAACCTTCATTTTTGGTTTGAATGTGTAATTCTCAACAAAGATGATTAATGAAACAATCAAAACAAGTGGGAATCTGTCTATGGTTATCTTGAATTTTTTTTCCAACCATTTAACCATGTGTGTGTGCCTTGCATACTCATAAACAATTTTCTCCTTCAATTTGACCTTGAACTCTAAAACACATATCTATCTTGTAACAAGCTCACACCATTTATATTCTTTTCCATCTTTTACTTGATAAGTCAGATATTTGTATTTGCTCAAACCAACTAATTACTATCCAATTACACTTGTTTCTTCTTCATGAATACAATTTTTTAGTTTTGGCAATCCATCACAAATGCTATAATTTCTATCCAAACATGCTTTGTTATAAAAGAATTATCCATCTAGTATTTCACAAAAAATGGTTGGAATAAATTCCCTCGCTGATTTTGGTAGAACTTTTAAGGCACACTCCTTAATAATATTGTTAGTATGTAAAGTACAATGAATATGGAAGAAAACATCATAGTGCATTGTAAATTCAACATGTTTCCTACAATAACAAGTGGTGCATGTGTGGCTTATTTTTACATAAAAAGGTTTGGCCATCTCAAAATATCTTTGACTAATAGAAATTTATGGATGTTTTTATAAAAACATGGATTAAAATTATGTTTGATTCATATATAATAAATGTTATGGATGTGATTAATTTTAATGAGAATTGACTCTTCTTTTAACTACATCTATTGTATTGGGTGAAACTCTAATATTGTCCTTCTAAAATTATGCAAGTAACTCTTTTAGAGCATTGCATATAGCCTTGTCCTTTCATGGAAGTTGATCAAAGAATGCCCATAACTCATTGGTATTGGGTTCATTAATTATTTTCATCTTGAAATTTCCTTTTTTAATGTTTTTCTATTAATATCAAGTGTTTAACTTGTTTTTGAAATCAATAATTTTCCCCTATTTGACTACTTACTGCACAAGTTATGATTATACATTGAGAAGCATTACAATATTTGTTGCATGATTTAGGGCCTATAGTATGATATTCATCATGTAATTTGTCAATTATTTTTTAATTTCATCATCTATATTATAAGTTCTTATCCCTAATGTGTACATGGCAGATCCCATCATAATAAATTTCATCAATGAAATATACAATTGACATATTTTAGTATCACGAGTCAAATTATGAAAGAAACTATCCCAAATTTCCTGAGACAGTCTTCTTGAATGGTATTCAATCATTTTGCTAGGCATTGTTTTCAAAATATTTTTATCGACTTCAATTAAGTACTTACCTTTTCTATGCACAATTCTTGGAGGTGTTGTTACCGGTAGAACTTGTTGATAGGGTGTTTCAAAATTTTCATTACTTTCATTGATTAGTGGTGGGATGAAATTTTATTCATTATTTATTTCCTCATTATATGATTCCATGAAAAATTATTCATTACTAGGGGGTAAGGCATCATGTATACATTCGTCATCAACAAAATAAAGAACACTGTAATTTGAATGTGAGCTTCCAACATAATCTAATTCATTATTGTCAATTTAATCATTATGCAATTAAGTATTGTCAATACCATCATTATTGAATTTATTATTTTCAATTTCATTAGTATTCAATTCATTATTATCAATTGCATCATTATATACAACATTTGGATCATTAGAGATAGTTTATGTAGCTTGTTTTAAACAAAGTGGTTGAATTCATACTTTGTTTTTATTTCTCACCTCTTGTATTTGCTCTTTTTTTTTGTTCTTTAAATTATTCCTCTTTCTTGAATGTGATATGTCAACCATTGTATAATTGATAGTCTTTCAATGGTAGGGTCCAAAAAATCACTTGATAATTTTTTTCTCAACTTGCAAGTACTGTAGAAGTATGTAAACAATGTCTATCAGTACATATTTCTCAAATAGGGTAAAAAAGTAGCTAAATATTTTTTTGTCTATATAAACATAGTGCATACACATTATAATATAGCACATATGCATTATATAATACCACGTATGAGTTATATAAAATGTACACATTGTATAACACATATGCATTAAAATTTTTAATTAAAATTATAAGCCTTTTGGCTCAGAAATGGCATGGATTCCTAATCCAAAGGCTTCGACCTGTCAATCTATAGTTGAGTCTAAGAGCTTAGATAGAAAAAAAGAAATTTAAACTTTCATCACCAAATACACTATGAATTTCAATGATCCAATTAATAACATTATTACCATGATGATGAGCATGCTCTCCTCTTTCCAAATATATGATTTTTAGAATTTTTGGACTATTTTAAGGTTACAAACTATGTTTATTTCTAACTATAGTTTTTTTAGGCTTCCACATATCACAAATATACTTGCCTATACATGTCAATATAATTTTGTTTCATTCATCCAAGTGAAAAACAAATTATATGGTCACAAACTAGGCCTAATTATACACACATTCAAAAAACAAATCCATTTTATCTTTCTTTTTTAGGTGGTTAAGGGGGGTACACGACTGACTATCCCTTTTTTTAATCAATTTTTAGGATCTATTTACTTACAAAATTAATAATTAAAAAAATCATTGATAAAATAGAAAAAAATATAGGTCACAAGCTAGAATATCTTATCTAAATATTTAAAAAATGGTTTCAAACAATATTAAATTATACTCAAAAAATGGTAGGCCACACAGTCGTTTATCCACTCCATTTTCATGAAACAAACAATTGTTCCTATTCAAATTTTAGATGTTTGACCTAGTTATACTTAGTCATTTTTAAAAAAAATAGTGTTTTGTAAACTATAATTGAAGTGATACAATTCATGTTCTTAAATCAGCCTCAAATTTTGAGTGTATTTATTTCAAATTATCTACACAAGTTTAGTTTTCTGAAATTTTAGGAAAATCATGTCCAAAGATAGCTCCTTTTTGTCCCCCAAATTTGTGCACTTATCCTTATGTATTTTGACCTTAATCATGTATCTAATGTTTATCATTCATGTGATTATAGTGAAAATTTCACTCCTTTTCACACTCATCTTTCTAACCATAGTTTGTGCATCATGCACATGATGCACTACAAAGGAGGTGGTTTTGGCAAACACAAAAATGACATTGTTGAGCCTATTTTGTTTTTAACTATTATGATTTTTTTTAGGATTTTTTTTAATGATTCTAATGATTATAATTATAATTTTAAATCATATTACTCCCTTCATTGAATGAAATTTCACAATCATGCTTCTCACTCTCATAGGACTTCTTTTGATTCTAGTGTTTCTCATGTTCATACGTTGGTGAAAAATGGTAAAATTTGTGAGCATTGTGGTAAACATGAGCATTATATCTCTAAATATTTTAAATTTCATCCTTTTAAATCTTTTTTTAAAACACTTTTGACATTTTTTATATTTGTAAAAATCACTAAAACACCTCACTCAAGGTTCAACCAATTTGGATCCCTAGAGTTATGGTATCTTCTTGAGAATTTGATATGCATTCTTTTGATAATTCCTCAATTAATTCATGTAGAATATATTTTTCTAGTGACACATCTTATTTTTATCCCTTTTGATAAGTTTATAACCCAATTTTTATTTACATTCCTTTACTTTTTACTTACTTTTTCTTATAAGTTGTCAAGGAAATATGCTTTGTTTGGAATAAATTATTTTGGACTAACTTCTTTCCTTATCCATGCAAGATTCAAAAATTTATTATGGAACTTGTCTTTTTCTACTCTTTCCTTGTAGTATATATTATTTTATGGCATTGATTGTATGTAGATCTTAAGTTATGACATATTTTTTACTTAACATGAAAATTGGTGTAAGCTTATATTTTGTAGGTTTTGTTGATCATATTTATCATTTCCTTTCTTGTTGGTTTCTGTTCAAAAGTGGTTTGTCCTTCTTGTCTGCAGAGAATTCTTTGAGATTTTTGATGATCACATATTCATCCTTATGAATTTTGGTGACATTTTATCTTCTTGTTTTGTCTCAGAATCATTATTCTAATTCTTCTCAAAGGAAGTCTGAATTAATAGAGAGTATTATGTAATGTTAACTCCCTTATTTATTTTTAATATTTTATATTATTTTTTAACCCCAAATAAAAATTAAGGGGATTTTTGTAAATTAATATTTATATATGATTTGTTAATCCTCAATCTATTTTAGTTGTGCATTTATTATTATAATAAATTCACTTATCCAAGATTTATGAGGTGTCACACCTTTTTTGTCCTTTTTAGAGAATCTTAGAGTTACATTCACATATATCTCCATCTACACTTATAACACACATACCCCTCATGTTATTTGGATTAGAGACATTTTACACACATAATAAGGTTGGTAAGTAAATCTTATTTCCTTCTAGCTACTTTTTATTGAGCTCCCTCATCTCTCATGCTACACATTAGATACACTAGTCTTTCTTGATATTTTTGTCTTTTAGATTGAGTCCCATCTATCTCTATTTTCCCTTATTCCATCAAGATTGTATTTAAAAAATAATAATTTTAAACCTTCTAAATATATGTGAGGTTTTATTTTGTTTAACAATATCCCCACTTGATGAACCTTGTCTCTTGCATTCTATTATGGATTGTTATTGAGGTGATATCTTCCCTTGAACATTCAATTTTTTAATTCAATTTTGTTATTTTACTATTCTAACATAATTCTTAATTACAATCTACCTAATCCCAAATACCAAATGTAACTAGTTTTTAGCTCTAAAATGGTTAGACTCATAATACTAGAGAGGTATTGAAGGAATGGTCAAAGAATCTTGACCATTGGACCAAAAAATAGGATATCAATATAACATCTATCAAATTATTTAGACTAGGAGTAAGTATAGGAATGGATTTGATGAACCATACATTTTTTAATCCATAAATGAATCATGTGTATAAGGAATTTGCCTTTAAATGTTATGATTATTGATGACAATCTAGTCCATGTGCTAGGGGAAGTTATAACTTTCAATCTAATTTACATGGCTTTTCAAATACATAATGAAGATAATTTTTTCATGATGTCTTACCTAGTATACTATACCTATACCACAACTGAGTTCCCTCATTACCCCAAATAGACTCTTGATTCACCAAAAATAGTTCATATGACCTTTTGAAATTTTCACATTCTTAAATTCTAGTAGCATATGGAGGATATTTGTAGCTATTTATTCCTTTTAGTCTATTAAACCATTAATGAAAATCCAATGCCTAATCTATCAAATTAATTAATTAGGATAATTTTTAGCAATGGAGTCTACTAGATGTATCATATTTCTACAATGATCAAGATAGAGGGTTTATTTTAAGCTCCTTTTTATCTTCCTTATTATGTTCTAGACAAGCTTGTTGAATAAGAGATTACTTATCAAATAGTTCATGACATTAGGGGGAAGTGCAAGGAGAAGGAAAAAATGACCTACCCTAATCTACCTCATAGAATTTTTAAGAGGAAATATAAAAATGGCCCATTTTATGTCAAGCCTCATCACATAAAAATACTCAAAATTTGCATAACCATGATATAAGACATGGGATCCAAAGGATAGAGTTGCCATTTATTTGAAATATTTTAAAATAAATGTGACCATTATTTATCATCATCACCCACATCATGAAAATTTGGTATTCATTAATGCCATAAATGACAAGGTAAAGGAAGAAAACATGAGAAGAATAAGTGTTATGTTGCCACCTAAGGTGACACAAAAGAGAGAACATCAAAAAATATAGGAGAGGCTAGGGGTATATGCCCAAGAAGGAGATTAAAAAAAAAACAAGTCATGTCATAACAATGAAAATTCTATATCAATTACCCAATCCACAAGGGCTATAACAATCATCTCTTCCTCATAAAGTATAATCTTCTCTTTTTCTTGAATCTATTCTGAGACCTAGTCATGTGTCTCCTATTGATGTTGAAACTAGTATGTATAAGGATGCCCAAGTTATTATTGGTGTTCCTATTATTGATCTAGATATTGAAAATCATATTTAATATCAAGTATAAGTTTTCCATGTTAAAACTACTAGTGATGGATATGAAGTTTTAGTTTTCACCACCACCTCTACAATGGAGACTACATCAATTGATTTCCCCATTACTACTGTAGATGCTAGTTTTATACACCTTTATGTATTAGCGTGGTGCATCATCTCATTATCCTTCATCTCTAACATAATGGTCCCATTCATAATTATTTGAAATAATTACCCATTTACCTTTACCACATGAGTTAATGAAGTTAATTACTATAGTCAAATAGTAATTAACCCTATTTTACTATCCCTAACCATAAAATCATAAAAACAAATTAAAAACATAGACCCTCCCAACCTCCTAACAAACCCATCCCATGGTTTATAAAACTTAACAAATTAGACATTGGTTGAACCTATCTTTACCCCATAAACAAACCTTTTGAATGGCCTAAATATCACCTCCACTCATTTTGGACAAATTAACGTCAATTCCCCAAGATCAACGTCGATCAACCTAGAATGACAACAATCCATAAATATACAGTGAGCCTCCTCAACTCAAGAGATATGCACAACACTTTTTGACTCCATACCTTTGTTGTATTTTTCTTGAATCCTACATACAGACATTTTCAACACTTTGCCACCTTATGGAACTATTGTTCATACAACTATCAAGGAATTTTGAAGGTTTTTGAGCATACTTTTATAGTCTTCTTTATTTTCATGTTTCAATCCATTCAAGGTTATTATTTTATGTTAATTCATTCATATTTAAATCTCACTATCCTCTACACCTCTAAGTCAACATTTCCATTCGGTTTTCATCATTTTATTAATTTTACAAGTCATTATTATTGCCTATTTTCATAGTTTAACATTTTACTTAGAATCAACATTGATTCATTTGAATCAATGCCGATACTATAGGATCATCATCAATCCCTGATAAACTATTAAAATAACCTTGAAATCTCTTTTCATAACATTCACAGTCCTAAAAACCTATTAAATCATGCATGTTATTTTTTGAAAATATGTCTTTCACATGTAGATGACTCTGCCTGGATTAACACATGATATTGTTAGCATATTTGATCTCCCTATTATCCCAAAACCTTTATTAACTGATCAAAGTGACATTACATTTGAATTAGGTCTTTTTATTATGGTTTTCACACCTAATCAAGAAAGCATTAATGAATAATTGGCTATAATTCAAGAGGACATTGATATAGCTACTAAATTTTGGGATGATTATTTTGATTGCATTAATCTTGTTGTAGATTAGACATATTTGTTGTTATCTATTTTGTATCATATCCTTATATATCTTTTTAATTTCATGTTTATTTATAAACTTGAGTGTTAAACATGGGTTGACATCCACCTAAGGAAGAAAATTACTTCTTGGGACTAGTTTCTTACCAGGCAGCCCATTCATCTTACTATTAATCAATTTTTTATGAGTTAGTGTGATTTGTAGGTCATTCCTCCCCAGACAAAGAGGAGTTCTCAAAAGCTTGATCAATGGTGCACAATCGATCTCCATCTCTAGGTAATTTTTAAAACCCTGCATTTACTTTGTGTTTATTAGCTAATTAAATCACATTGAAAAAAGCAAAATAATACTAAAACATTCTAGCATGCCGGGTGGGACCGTTAAATCTCATTTTTCTTATTAAAATTCAAAATTCTTGAATTTTATCTCTTTCCCTTTATTTGTGTGAATTCATCCAAAGAACATCAAGTTTGCATTTTATTTGTGTTTTGAGGTTAAATTAAATTGCATTCATTTTTGTTTGCTTAAGTAATTCACATAGAATAATATAAGTGGTAAATTCATCGTAGTCATCACTCTTTCACACACAAGCCAAATCATAGTCACAATAAAATAATTTAAACACTTGACATAAGGAAATTGATAAGGGTTGCATCACCTCACATCAACCTTTTTTTAATGATCTCACCTGGATTTCACCACCAAGGGGGGGGACCAACTTAGTTATCTGGCTGAGTATAATCTCTAGAATATCAGTATATCTTGGCTAAGCACCTACACTATCTGTGGGATTGTGACACGAGGAGAGCAAGCACCAAGTATCAAGCCACATACCAATACCAATACAAATTTCCTTTGAGTGCCAAAACAAAATACTTGAAATGATCCTTAGATTACCACTTCTTAAGACCCTTGTTATCCTTTTTTCTTTATTCTTTTTACATCTTAAAATTAAAAAGAGATAAAAACTTTTTGGGATTACTTTAGTTTGTGCATTTTTCATCCACAATTAAAACTGAGATAATTCAAAAAGAAATTCTTGTTTTGTTTTTGCTCTTTTTTTCCATCTCATGGTTTTGACTAGGAAAAAATCAAAGAAAGAATCCGAAGTGGGTGTCACATCCTCGCCTATGGACCATACACCTAGCTCCTCCTCTACCCCCGAGTCCTTTGAAAATCTTGTGTTCCCACACTTTTATTCTCAAGGAGATCCTTCCTATATGGAAATATTAGACAATAAACCTATTACTCTCAATTACTACCTTAGTAATTAAGCAATAAAAATTCCTCCTTCCCCTCATACCCAATATTCTCAATATTTATATGAGATGCCTTTCGAGGGAACTAATAAAATTGAAGGATTTACCATGGCCATGGTATCCTTTTCTACTGGCTCTCTTTTATCTGGCTCTAATTCTCAAATGATGTAACCTTTATAAAGCCAACCACCTATAGTATCTACAAATTCTCCAACCCCTATTACTCAAGTTCAAAGTGCTTATACCACTCAGCCTATATCAACTATTCCTCCCCAAACATTAGTAGTATTAATCCTTGTAAGTCTCCCACCTCTCAGAATGAGTCTAGCATATAGTTTATAAGCTCTAAAACATACACAACAAATCCCTCCAATGTAACCCCCCCAACAATATGTCTCCATGACCACTCAATATATGGCTCCATCACAGTCATTGGGGACTACTTATTTCCAATCTTCCACACAATAGAATATTCCACTACAAGTCCCATAATACATGGTGGCATCCCAACCCATTATGTCCACTATAGTTGGATACCCTTCCTCACAACCCTTATTTACTCTTTAGTAAGGTTTCTTAAGGATTTTACCTCAAAATAACCCCCAAGTAGACCTCATAAACATCCTTATGAATAGGATGGCTAATTTGGAAGCCTCCACCTCCAGACATAATACTATGCCCACATATGAGAAAATTTGTAAGGAGCTTATCCACCTATCTATTCCTATTCAAACATATCCCTCATAATGGGAACTTCCCAAGTTTACTAAGTTTTAGAACAAATAATATCCCCAACAACATCTTAGATCCTTTCAACATACATGTTACATTATACAACATGATGATGCATTACTACTTAGGACATTTCCCATGTCGCTAGTAGGAGTTGCATTAGATTGGTACAACTCCAACCCTCAACATCCACTCTTTTCCTTTGGGCAATTGTCCCAAATTTTCTTAAAACACTTATCGATCAATATTGCTTAAAAATTGAGTATCATATATTTATACACCATTCGACAATTTTAAGATGAATCCATATAAGACTTTGTAGCTCATTGGTGTACCCTAATCAAATAGTTAACCTTTTCCTTGCCACAACATGAATTAATTGAATTGTTTTCATGCTCTTTTGCAAAACATATCTCATCCATATTATAAATTCAAACCTTTAAAACTTTCAATGAGGCCTTTACCATAGCATGTAAACTCAAAATTTGGGGCATTGAAGAAGTAAAAATTAAGTTACGTAATAAAAACTTCAAACCTGACCCCACAAAAATCAATAACAATAATCCTAAACCAAAAGGGGTAGAAAATTATATTATTCTATAAACTTCTTCCCCTCCAACACCCAATCAATCAGAACCATCCACTTCTCAAACACAACCACCTAGGGGCATTACTCATTTCCCCCCTAAGAAATATACCCCTTTAGTAGAACCTTACACTTCTATATTGGATAAACTCCTACAAGAAAATGTTATTGAACTCCTTTCAATTAGACTAGTCAATTATACATGTCCTATATAAGCTTGGTATAAAGAGGATGAATTTTGTGCCTATCATAGGGTAATAGGACATGACATGGAATGATGTCAATCCTTTAAACAATTGGTACAAGGCCTTATCAACAAGGGGGGCCTTCATTTGGATAATCCAAATTCTCCTCCCAACCAATATTTACATATTTTCAAGTAGTCATTTCTAAACTATCCATCCAAATCAAACACAAAATCAAGCTACGCATGATTGATACAATCTATGACCAATTATTTCCTAAATAAACTCTAGAGAAATTTATAGTGTTATATATTCTCATGGGAGATGATTTAGATGTAATTTAACCTAAAATTATCGAGATAACTCTCATAACCTCTATAGAGCTCCTGGATCTCATTACATGGGATTGTTCGCATGAGTCATCCCATTCATTTTCCCAAATTTAGTCTCTTAAAAAGTAAAATGAAACCCCTCCTTGGGATGTCATAGATAAACATCATGATAATTCTAGAGTCAAACATTCCACCCCTTTGGTCTCTGGCGAACCTATTCTTAATATGCATCGAGATTGTAATATAGTAGGATCTTATCAATTCACTCAGTACCAAGACCCTTTCAAATCATCCTCTATTGCAACACCTCCTTACCTTGAAACTAATAAATGAAAGGGTAAAGCTCCTATCATTGATAGCTAGGAAAATTGTCTTAGTATTCCATCAAAGAAAGACTTAGCCCATCCTCAAGTCAAGGTTGATCTTTTTTAGATGTCAAAAGACAAAAACCTTAGTCTAAATACCCCTTATGTTCTCAACACATGAAAGAGTAAAGGGTTAACCCCTTTTATGTCATCTCTATCATCTATTTTAGGTCCTCATCCATCTTCTAAAATGACTATCCCTATCATAGGTTCTTTTATTCAAACACATGGGAAAATCAAAGTCTCCCTCAATTATTAAACACACCTCCATCCTGATATCCACTGTCTTCTGCTAAAGGACCATTAGAGAAATTTAAAGAAAAGGTGCCTAAGGTCATCCCTACCATAAAATCTAAACATCAAAATGAAATGATCAATACTTTGACAAGAGAGATGGTATAACCTATTATAAGACCATAAAATGACCCTTTGAAAAGATCTTACATTGTAATCTTAAAACAATTATTGGATACATCCCTTATAGTGATACCACCTCTACGTCTTATTAACCTTCACCCCTAAAGACCTGCTTGGTATAGGAGTCAGGAGTTATGCACATATCATAGACTACCTAGACATGATACAAAAAATTTTAATGCCCTTAAAGTCATAATCTAACAACTAATCTAGGATGATGATCTATTAATTGATGATCTGAATGATAAAAATCCTAAGAAAAAAATCATCATCCTAAATATTCCACCCATCCATAATACTACTAGTCTTATAAGTGATAAAGAGTTAGTGGCTTCTTCAGACCCTCCATTATTACACATTAATATTGTCCATGTGGCCACCCACTCTCAAAATTAGAATCCTAATAAAGCTAAAGTTTCAATTATAGGTGCCTCTACCCATAATATGTGTAAACCATCTAGACAAAATCTTAAAGTCTCAATTAAAATAACTACCCTGGTCAAATCCAAGGAGTTGGTACAAATCTCCATATTAAAACAACTCTACCAAATGCCTGTAAAAATGTCATTTTATGAACTTATCAAAAAAATTCCACACCATCGATAATCAATGATAGAAATGCTCCAAGTTATTAAGGTTTGGCCAGATGAGCCTAAACCATTGTTAGCATTTATAGGGGCCCTCCAAATGGTGTCAATTATTAGTTTCACTAATTCTGAGGTCATTCCTTTATCACTTGAATATCAAGATCCCAAACTTTTCATCATAGCTCAAATAAATCAAACTCAGATTAAAAGAGTTATGATTGATAATGGGGCCAGTATCAATATTATTTCTTCCCATGCTTTCAAATAGTTCCAACTACCAATAACTAGTGTTTCCCAATCGCTAATAATTATCCATGCATTAAATGACATAGTAGCACCCACAATAAGAATGGTTGTCCTTCCCATTTGTGTAGGTCCTCACACCCTCCATGAACTCTTTTATGTCATAGAAGGGACATTCCAATATAAAATTTTATTAAGACGTCCATGGATTCATGTGATGTGATGTATCCCCTCCACCATTCATTAGTGCATTATGTTTTAACATGAAGGCTAGGTCCACATCATCCCCACTTATCCTCATCCCTTCAAATCATGCAACTACACTTTTTGACCAAGTGATGTCATAATACCCTCGCCTGACACAATCCCATCTTCATCCTCTAATCAAGCCTCAAATAACATGACTATTCCCACTTCAAAATTACTAGCTCATGAGTCCATTGATTCCATGATACAACATCTTTCAATAGGGGACTACTAGCTATTGTCCCTTAACATGTTACCTCCTCCTAAGGAATATGGTCATCTCAACAAGTAACCCATTTATTTACCCAACCTAGGTGAGCTCATCCCATTTGGGTGACCATTCTTATGCACCTATTTGATATATGGTGGAATCAATCAAACCACCCTATGACCTAACAATAGCACCCATGCTAAACCCTTTACATTCAATTTCTCATTTCTTAATAAAACCTAGTTCGTGAAAACCTATCTTTTATCATTATGCATGGAAGGGCTTCGGCATGGGTAGATATGAGCAGGGTCCTCACAACATCACATTATGATATTTCAAAAAACCACACAAAAATAATGGCTTAGGCTTTGAGAAATATAATAAAGCCTCTCTCAAAGCCATTATTTTACCATTTTTGGAAGAAGAACAAACTTCATCATCTGATACCTCTTACTCCACTAATGACATTGTATCCATCCCTTCTAACTTTTTTTATTCAATTCAATCTCCATAGAACCCCTCATATTTCACCATGGTGGTGAGACCCAAATTATCCCTTTAGTATATCCTAAGTTATTAGTGCATGATACACTAACCATCCCTATTCTTCAATGTTGAGATGATGAGTCAATCTTGACTCATCTGGGTGCCGAAAACTCTTATATAAACAATTCTCTTCCATGTGAAACATCTAGCTTATTAAATGAATCCACTTATGATATTAATATCAGGTCTTAAGAAACCCCAAGGATTGTAAAAGTTAGAAAAGCCTTAGATCCTTAAGAAAACTAAGATTTTACCACTTTTTATTAGAATGTAATGAGCCATTTTCTTGGTCTTATAGTGATATGCCTAGTATTGACCCCTTAATACTTATCCATAATATCATCACCTTTCTTGATGCTAAAGTAGTAAAACAAAAGCTCCATAAAATGCATCCTTGCATCACACTCCTAGTAAAAAAGGAACTAAAGCATCTCTTATTTGCTAACTTCATTCAACCCATCGATTATCCTCAATGGATGTCCAACATTGTTCCAATCACTAAGCCTATAGGGGGACTTCACATTTGTACTAAATTTTGTGATTTAAATATTTCTTATCCAAAAGATTATTTCCTTCTCCTTAACGTCGACCAATTAGTGGACTTAACAGATAAACATGAAATGTTATCCCTTATGGATGGTTTTTTTGGTTATAATCAAATATTTATTGCACCTAAAGATCAACATAAAATTTCATTTATTATTCCTTGGGGGAACTTCTACTACTATGTTATGCCCTTTAGCCTAAAAAATGTAGGATCCACCTATTAACAGGCCATGACTTATATATTTCATGACATAATCCACAAAATTATCGAAGACTATGTCAATGATCTCTTTGGGAAGTCAAAATTTTGCAAGGATCACTTATCTATACTTAAGGTTATCTTTGATCATTTGCTCCAATATCATGTGCATCTAAATCCAAAAAAGTGCATTTTTGGTGTCTTGATGAGTAAAATTCTAAGCTTCATTATTTTTATTCAAGGAATAGAAGTGGATCCTTCTAAAATCAAGGCCATTATAGAAATGCCTCCTCCATCTAACCTTAAGCAACTTCATAGTTTACAAGGCAAGCTCTATTTTATCCATCACTTTATATCCCATCTCTTCGATCAGTGTCAACCTTTCCACCATTTATTAAAGAAGGATAGTCACTTTGTATGGGATTCTAATTGTCAAAAAGCCTTGAACACACTCAAAGAATATATTTTATCACCTCTAATCCTCATTCCACCTAAGGAGGAGCAAACTTTCTTCCTTTATATCTCAGCTACTAACCATGCTCTAGGTGTTATGCTTGCCCATCGAGATAAGCATCACAAGGAATAGGTTGTTTATTATATAAGTCATAACCTCATAGAATATGAAACATGCTATCTGCATACCAGAAAACTATGCCTAGCATTGGTCCTTATAGCCTCTAAGCTTCATCATTACCTACTTAACCACAAGACGTATGTAATTATGACTACTGACCCCCTTAATTTCATACATTCTAATCATTATCAAAATCAATGAATGACTAGATGGATCATGATTCTAGTTGAGTTTGATCTAGAATTTCTCCATCAAAATTTTGTTAAAGGATAGATTATTATTTATCAGTTGGCTAAAGCACCTCTTAGTGATAATTGACCAATCAATTATGAATTTCCTAATGAATCTATCACATCCACTTCCCAAGTAGTCCTAGAATATCAAATGACTCTATTATTTAATGGGTCCAAATGTGAGCATGGAGGTAGAGCAAGAATTATATTAATCCCTCTTCAAGGTATTACCATACCTTTATCTTTTAAATTAGACTTTGACTACACCAATAACATGGTTGAATATGAAGCATTGATTATAGGCCTCAAAACTACCCTTGTACTAGGGGTTATATCCCTTAATATTTATGATGATTCTTAGCTAGTGATTAATTAAATTAATGGTATATATCAATGAAATAATGATATCCTTAAAAGATATAAGACCTTAGATGATCATCTCTTATCTTCTTTCAAATGTTACACCATCCAAACTTCTCCTATATCAACTAATAAGTTCACTGATATATGGCATCTCTTACCTCTTTTATCCTATCCTCTATCAGAGTTGTTGCCAAAATATGGATAATGTGAATGCAATGGAGACGTGATCACACAAGATGAAGCAAGTGCACACCACATAGATGCTAAATCAATTTGAAATTATACAAGAAGATAAATTGCATAAGACAAAATGGAGAAAACCAAAATCTGATTAACATGAGATGGCCAAAGTGAAGAATACATATAGGAGAACACGTAAGTAACTCCTCCACAAAAGGTTGCCAAGGCACCCCAAGAATAGACTATAACTCCTCCATGAAAGGCGGTGACAAGGTGCTAAGAATAAAGAAGTAACTTCCATCAAGGGAGTTACTTATGACATTCTTATGAAACCTATGACACATCTATGACACACATCTCCACATAAGGTAGCCTATCCCACAAATGTAGGAAAACTCCATGTAAGCACAAGAAATATAATTCCCCTAATTAAAAAATAGGGAAAAATAAAAATCTACACTAATACCCCCCCATAAGCGTAGCTTAGGTGGGCAGTGTGGAAATATAAAATGGGTCCTGACAACTAGGCCTAATGAGGTACCCATGTACAAATGCAATCTCCCATAAGATAGAGAAAAGGAAAAAACCCATAGGAAAAAAAACTCCCCCCAAAAAGAGAGACATAAAAGAAAGAAGAGGCTAGTGGGCCCCCCTGAAGATGATGTCACTGCAAATGTGGACTGCACCCCAAGAAGAGCTCATAAATGAATGAACTTGCTCTTAGTGAAAGTTTTGGTGAAGATGTCTGCATCCTACTCTAAAGACTAGCAAAATATCAATTCAATGACCTGACTATGAATAAGATCCCAAATGAAATACATGTGAATCTCTATGTGCTTGGTTCGCTGGTGCTAAACTAGATTCTTGCAAATCTGAATGGTACTCTAGTTATCACAATAAATGATGGTGGGCTAACTGATAGGAATTCCAAACTCAAAAAGAATCCCCTAAAGCCAAATAGCCTTAGTAGCTAGATTAACAACTCCACTGTACTCTACCTCTGTGGATGATATAGCAATAGCATTCTACTTCTTGCTAGAACAATTGATAAGACCAGAACCTAGAGAGAAACTGTAACCAAAAGTGGACTTGTGAGTCTGTGAATTGCTAGCCCAATCGTAATTTGTATATCCAACCAAGTCAACCTCTATGCCAAATCTGTAATGAATCCCATATATCTATGAACCCTGTATGTAATGCAAGATCCTCTTAGCTACTTTCCAATGTAGCTCATGAGGTTCTTGCATGAATTTGGAGACAAGTCCCACTGTATATGATATGTTAGGCTTGGTGTGAGTCAAGTAGATGAGACTAATAACAAGTTATCGATATCGAGTGGCATCAACCAATAGTGAATAACAATCAGCTTCAAGCTTGACTCCTGATAGAAATGGATTTGGAGATGGCTTGCAATCAGCCATGTGAAACTAAGCCAATAAGTCAAGAGCATACTTAGGTTATGTAAGAGAAATCCCTGAATCTAACTATGAGATCTTGATGCCAAGGAAGTAGTGCAGCAAACCCAAGTCTGTCATGTCAAATCCATCCTAGAGAGATTCCTTCACCACTGCAATAGCTGATGAAGAACTCCCGATGATCAAAAGGTCATAAACATATAGAACCAAAATTAGGAGCGAATCATCCTGCCGTAAAAAGTAGACATTGGGATCATAATGGTACCTAGTGAAACCTATTGTGAGAAGGAAGGAATCCATCTTGGCATACCAAGCCTGAGCAACCTATTTGAGGCCATAGATAGATTTTCTAAGTCTACATACTAAGGAATAATCTTGAACAAATCCTGGTGGCTGCTCCATGCAGATCTCCTCCTCTAGGTCTCCATGAAGAAAGGCACTCTTCACATCTATTTGATGCACATCCCAACCATGTGTTGTTGTAATAACCAAGGTGAGTCAGATAGAAGTCATCTTTGCACTGGGTGCAAAGGTCTCTGAGTAGTCAATGTCTGCTACCTATGAGAAACCCTTAGCGACCAATCATGCCTTATACTTATCAACTGACCCATCTACTACAAACTTGGTCTGATATATCCACCTACATCAAACCATCTTTCTTCCCTTAGGAAGTGAAGTCAAATCCCAAGTGTGATTTTTGATTAAGGAAGAATATTCTTCCTCCATAGCACAATCCCATTCAAGTACCCCTGATGCCTCTTGAAAAGAATATGGATCTATAACTAAAGCAAAGAAGGCATGTGGATCTCTCTGAAAATCCCCCCTAGTATGTCTATCATATGTGGGATCTCCTGCCCAAGTGTCAGCACTCTCAAGTGTCTGTCTAGCCTAAAGTGGCCCAGAAGTGGGTGAGTCAGGTGCTAACTCCTCATCCTTTGACTGACTAGAGGTGGATGACTCTGCATCACTGTCCTCATTATCTAAACTCGAAGAAGAAGAAGAAGAAGATGTCTCTGGCTCAAGAACCTGTTGTGGCTGATCTAAATCTGATGAGGAATCATCATGAAGAAGTAGATACGATGAGGGAGAAGAAGTGTCAAGTGTTGAGTCTCTAAGACTCTCCTCAAAATGGACACTTCTCTCAATGAACAACTCATGAGTGACTGGATCTAGAAGGCGATACCCCTTAATACCATCTAGATATCCTATAAAGATGTAAGGCTTGGACTAACATTCCATAGCTTTTCATTTCTTCTTCAGAATGCGGGCCATGATTGGGGATCCAAAAACCCTAAGGTAATCAACATCAAGTTTCCTTTTATGCCAAGATTGAAAGGGTGTTATCCCTTTCAAACCTTTATGAGGAACCCTATTTTGAATGTAGCAAGCATAATTGATGGCTTCAACCTAATACTATGGTGCTAAGGATTTGGAGTGAATCATATAGCTACCCATCTCTTTCAAGAACCTATTTTTGCGTTCAACAACCCCATTCTGTGAAGGACTATAAGTGACTGTGTGCTGCAAATCAATCCCCTCTTTGGTGTAAAACTGTTCAAACTTGTTGCTGATATACTCCCCTCCATTATCAGTTTGAAGAACCTTGATGGATTTCTCACTCTGTTTCTCAACAAGAGCCTTAAAGTCTAGAAAATTTTCAAACACTTTAGACTTTTGTTTGAGAAAATATATCCAAGTGTACCTAGAGAAATCATCAATGAAAGTGAGGATGTACTTGGCCCTTGTGAAAGATGGTTTGGGAAAGGTCTCGATACATCACTGTGGACTAACTCCAAAGGTTGTGAAGCCCTCCAAGCTTTGCCTTTATCAAATTTTGCTTCGAGATGCTTCCCAAGGGAGCACCCCTCACAAATTCCTTTTGAGAATTAGACACGAGGCAAGCTAATGACCATGTCATTTTTGCAAAGTTGTTCAAGGTAGTGGTAGTTAAGGTGGCCAAACCACTCATGCCACAATTTTCTAACTTCATCTGAATGAGTCAACATTTCTATTGGAGAAGAATTTGGTACAAAATGTGAGAAGGTATTTAACCTTGCTTGGTGATCTGCCCTACCCACTGCCACTGTAGTATCACTATGTAACTCCTTGATAGCCACTAAATTTGGTGAAAACTCAACTCTCATGCACTGACCAATGTGAGTGATTTGGTACACTGATATGAGATTGGTTGAAAGAGAAGGAACACTTAGAACATTATTGAATGTTCCTCCTTCCATTTCAACTGACCCTCTCCATGCAACAGAAATTGATGTGTCATCACCCAAATTAATTAAAGTCATGCTACAAGGCTCTAAAGATGAAAAATCAACTATTGAAGAGCCCATGTGGTGAGAAGCACTTGAATCAATGGCCAATGATGTTGTATAAGCTGTAGTAGCTACAAGGGCCTTGCCCTTTTCTTTCTCCTTACCCTTGCCTTTTACCTTGGTAGAATCTTGGGTAGATCAATTCTTCTTGATGGACTCAGGAACACCTATGTTGTGCTTTTCTAAAAGATGAGTTAGGTGATCTATTTATTTCTTCATGAATTTGTGTTCATCATGCCCTATCTTTTTACAATAGGCACACTTAACCTTCTCCTTCTTAGGTTTAGCATTGGAGGAGGAAGGCTCAGTGTTGTTTTTGGCAAGATGGTTATTTTCTTTCTTCTTCTCCTGGTCCTTGTTCTTTTTATTCTTCTTCTTTGTTGAAGTCTTATCCTTACCATTTCCATCTATCAAAGCTTGGGGTTGAGTAGAATTCATTGTGCCCATTTGAATTAGCTTATCTTGCTCCCTAGTCAAGTCAGCAATGAATGAATCCAAAGATGGCATTTTCCATGTAGTGCCAAGGGCACTTTTTGTGGCATGAAAAGTGGAGACAAAGACTGAATAGCTTGGACCTAACTTTGTGAGAATAAAAAGGATGAGTTGATCATCTTTATTCTCTATCCCACATTATTTCGATTGCAATCTAAGGGCCTTAAACTTAGTGAAGAAGTCCTGTAGGGTGTCAAAGTTGCTAGGACTTAGACTTATGAGTTCATTTTTGAGCTCATGACCTCTCATCTCATCAAGATTCCCAAATAAGTTTTCTAAGGTGTCCCAAATTTATTTATGAGTCTTAGACTTTTATAAAAGGAAGAGAAGTTTTGGAGACACAGACAAGCTCAGTAATCCATAGGCTTCATCACTACGGTTGTACCACTTGACGTTTTCAGCATCAGTGTTCGGTTCTACTTCAGTACCCATGGTGATCCTATACAACCCTTTGATTCTAAGAATTATTGATATTTTAACCTTCCATTCATGATAGTTAAAGGGTGTTAGGGGTTTAAGTTGAAAAAAATCCATTTTAAGCTGAATTTAGGTGAAGTTGTGTTGATTGCAAGCAATCACACCCCCCCCCCCAAATATTGAGCCCCCCCCAAATATGAAAGTACACACTCAAAATATGTCAGGCTCAGCTAAGAATGCGTCTTAGAGCAATTATTGCAAGACTTAAGCAAACAGGACGTCAAACTCAGTCGAAAATGCATCCCGGGAGACCCAAAATTTAGGCACTTTATAAACTACTGCATTTTTAATAAATAACAATCCTACACTATGGAGAATTAAATTAAAAACACTTTTTCAAAAGATGGCACCCAAATTTGAGCTACCATTTGAAAGATATTAAAGGTTCAATTTTCTCGTAAACTAGTGTTTTTGCAAAAAAAGCACTAAAACATTAAAAAAATGCATGTTTGAGAGAGAAAGTGGCCTTCCAACCACTCACTAGATTTGGCACAGAATGAGGAATCTAAAGGAGGTTTGTGTGAGGGGGAATTGGCCTCCTGCCAACTCAGGCCTCACCCTTCGTCTTCGATAGACGAAGATAGAAGTTTTAAATGTAAACCCCCAAATTATCAAACTGTCTAAAAAACTTAATATTCAGTCAAATTGACTGATTTCTTTTTACAAGTCAATTTTTAACTAAAAAATAAAGAAAAGGACAATTTGATGGATGCCAAGTGTCCAAGGGCCCACATGGGATGCCAAACAAAGAAGGGGTGCCAAAAAAACATAGTCCAGATTTTACTTGCAAAAAAAACAAAAGAAAAAAATTTAGCCCTACACGTTGGATGCCGTACGGCTACTTGGCATCTTGTTGTTGTTGAAGGCATTACAAGAAGGACTTGGCATAGAGTTCTAAAAACTTGGCATAGACCAGAAGAGTGTCCAGCATTGCATAAGCTTGGCACAGACCAGAAGAGTGTCTAGCATTGCAGAAGGAGTTATGTAGCCTGAGAGCACTTGGACTGACTATGTGGAGTGTTGCTGAGTGCATGGATTGACTGTGTGGACTGAGAGTGCCTGGAATAACTGCGTGGAGTGCTGGTCCTTCCTCTTCTCGCTCCCTACACACAACAATGGCGCCTAAGTGCAAGATCTCCTCCAACATAGATATCTAAAGGGTAGATCTGGGTGGCTCTCAATAGAAGTAATTTTTTTAATAGAATTGCATATGGATTTGCATGAGTTTTCAAGAAACTCTACCAAAACTCTCAAATGAAATAGAGTTAAACAAAAACTACTAAGAAAACAAAGTAAGAATTTTAGAATAAACTAATAGCATAACCAAACACACGATTACCAAAGTGGCTCTGATACCATATCAGAGTTATTTCCAGAATATGGATAATGCAAATGCAATGGAGACATGATCACACGAGATGAAGCAAGTGCACACCACATAGATGCTAAAGCAATTTGAAATTATACAAGAAGATAAATTTCACAAGACAAAATGGAGAAAACCAAAATCTGATTAACATGAGATGGCCAAAGTGAAGAATACATATAGGAGAGCACGTAAGTAACTCCTCCACAAAAGGTGGCCAAGGCACCCCAAGAATAGACTGTAACTCCTCCATGAAAGGTGGTGACAAGGTGCTAAGAATAGAGAAGTAACTTCCATCAAGGGAGTTACTTATGACACCTATGACACATCTATGACACACATCTCCACATAAGCTAGCCTATCCCACAGATGTAGGAAAACTCCATGTAAGCACAAGAAATACAATTTTTCTAATTAAAAAATAAGGAAAAATAAAAACCTACACTGATATCCTCATCTCAAGAGTTCAAGCTATTTATCTTTATCCATCGAGTTAACTAACCTTCCTACACAATAATCAATCTTTCATCTATCAATAATATCGAGTAAAACCTAGAGGAGCCATGGTATGCACAAATATTTATTTATTTGTCTATAGGACTATCTTCTCCCCATCTATCCAAAGGTACCAAGTGTGTCTTTCAATAGAAAGCTACCTGCTATACTATACTACGGGGTATTATCTATAAGCATGATTTCGATGGCATTCTTATTCATTGTCTCCAAAATCATGAAGCTACCTTAGGTATCTAGGAAGTACATAATGGGTCATGCAGTGGACATTTTAGTGGCCACACAATCACTAAAAAATCTTATGTCTAAGTTATTATTGGCCCACTCTCAACCAAGATTGTTGTGTATATGTTAAGAGGTGTGTAAAATGTTAGAAGCATTCAAACTTATCCCATGTCCCTAGTAAATCCTTGTAGGCAAAAAAAGACTTATGTCCATTCTCCCAATGGGGGCTTAATCTTATAGGGTAAATCAACCCTAAGTCCTCTCAATGTCACAACTTCATCATTACCACTATAGAATACTTCACCATGTGGGTGGAAGCTATGTCTCTTATCTTGAACAAGGTAAAAAAGTATGTGGATTTTATCCACCATCACATTATTTGTCGTTTTGGAATTTCATATAAAATAATAAGAGATAATGGAAAATCTTTCAAGAATAAGAAAGACTAGGCACTATGTGACTCATTTAAAATCAAATTAAGTTTTTCCTCACCTTAATATCCTCAAGCCAATGGTTAAGCAGAAGAATATAATAAAACCCTAGTCAAAATCCTAACCAAAGTCATCAATGAAGCTAGGAAGGATTATCATCTTCATATCCCTTTCACCGTGTGGGCATATTGAACTAGTATTCAAACCCATATGGGTGCTACTCCTTTTTCCCTAGTCTATGGTATAGAAGCTATACTTCCTTTAGAAGTCCAAATTCTCTCTCTTCATGTCTCCCTTAAAGACATCATTTTTGGTGAGGATTTTCATCAAGAATGTTTATCCTAGCTTGAATTCTTAGATGAGCATTTTATGATATCCCTTGATCACCTTCGTGTATATCAAGAATGACTAAAACACGTATATAATCAACATATATGAGAATGAGAATTTAACATTGGAAACCTTGTGCTTAAATAAAATTATCATGTCACTAATATGGAATGAAGTAAAAGGGGAAAATTTTCTCTTAATTGGCTTGGACCATAAATCATAACCCATAAATATGGATATGGGGCATATCATTTGGCTTATCTTGATGGTAAACCAGAATGAGAACCTCTTAATGCATTACATCTATGTCCTTTCTATAATTAATATATCTTGGCTCATCTTGGTTAGCTTATCTTAAAAATTATCATATCCTCCTATCCTAAACTACCAAATAATGATATGAGAGTTATGTAGTTATTTGATAGTCATTATAGCTTCAACCTTAAATATGAATACTCTGAATCTATTCATAACATTCTCTGATGGATACATTTCACCTATAATAGGAGAAACCCCATATCATTATTTTATTTATTTCTTAAAGGTTGTCAATTTTCCAAGATAACACAATCATCTCATGTAATGAACTCATGGAAACTATCCTAAGGTATATTTTTATGCCAACTTGAATTACTATGTTTGGGATCCAAAATCAAGTAAGCAGTGAAAATCAAAAGTATCAAAATGGGATAAATAAATATATTTATTCCTTGAATGATAGTTGTAATCAAATATAAAGGCAAATAACAAACTGATCCTTTGAAGGATCGTTGTGAAAAAACATCTAAATGCAGACTGCTCCTTTGAAGGATGGATACCAACCAAAAAAATTCTCGCGTTGATCAATTTTCAAAATATGCCGCTTAAAAGCCTTAAAAAATAAACAAAGAAATAAATTGTCAAAAGTAATATCCCAAGAAAGCTTCCCGTATCGATCATCTTTCTAATTGTAGACTTCCCATATTGGTTAGTCTACCCATTGGCATAAAAATGATCCCTGCAAGATAAATCTTGATTTTGAAATATGGTGTAAAGAAGGCTATCTCTAAATCAATCCATCTCCCATCCCACTAAAAGCATCTAATCTTAATAAATGACCAAGGTCAAAGCTCTAGCTAACCTAGGTTATGTCAACATTTATTATCATCTAGCTAAGGATGCATAGGGCATGTGTATGAGATATTTTCTTTTTGGTTATGGTCCAAGTCAATGCCAAGTAAATCTATAATATATAATCACTAAAACCCATAAAATCATAACCATTAAACATTAAAATCTATCTTCATAATCCATTGATTAAAAACATATCTCATGATATAACATCCATAATCCATAAAATGTAAAATCCATAAACATCCAAAATATACATAATAACAATGATCAAAATTAAAATATATAACATCTAATCTATAATACATCACATCACATCATAAATAAAAACATAACATATCCATAGCTAGAAATAAATCCATAAACAAACACACATGATCCATTTGTAAACATAAGCAACACACACACACACACACACACACACACACACACACACACACACACACACACACACACACACACACACACACACACACACACACACAGTGTCTGTACAAATGTCATAACACAAATAAAATAGGTATCTTAGCCCATACAATGTGATCTACTCAATAAAATTAATCTTGCTAAGGTGAATGCTATCACCTCACTCATCATCTCCTCCTTGACTCGCTGCAGCACTCCCTCTACTAGTAGACCCCCTAAGATTCTTGTATGATGTACTACAACTAGCCACATATGAAGAAAACCAAGTTATCTCTGATAGCCCTCTTTGTATTATCCTCTCATAATAAGACATCTTAGCAAGCAAATATTTGTACCTCTGGAGTGGTACCATATTTGTAGGAGTATCACTAGATCTTGCAATATTTATAGTTGGTCTCTCTACCAAAGTAGACCTCATCTGCTCTAGCTCTACTTGGTATCTATCTCACTCTTTTATATCCTAGTCTCACTACCCTCTCATGATATCAAGATCACCTTGTAATGTAGCAATCTAATCTTTTAATGTATCATGGATTGTCTGTACCTCCTATAGCTTAGCCCTTAGTGTATCACTCTCCACAATAACTATATCTATATCTATATACACATGGGTGGGGGTATCTTATAGTGGTACATCCTCAATGTGTACATCATGGGCATCTTGCTCTTCCATGTGTGCATCTAAGGCATCCTACTTAGCCTCCCTCATCTCCTCAATAACCACCTCCTACTAAGGTCTCATTGCTCTATCATATCTCTTCCCCATCTCTAATACAAATTACACTACATAATCATCTATATAATAAACATCATCCAAGTTAGCAACTGCAGGTTCCTCTTATGGCCCCATCAAGACCATTGTAGTATCTGGCATAGGCTAGTTGATCTTTGTATCATCCCACCTATATATGCACAAGGATAATGGTATACCCTAAAGCAACCCAAATTGATAACGGACCCTATTGAAATAAAATAGCTTGGTATGCTCCATCCATCATCCATATACCCATATCTCATAGGCAACATCCCTTATCTTCACAACTAAACCAAGCCATGATGGGAATCGTACATATGGCCTTTATATAATGTCTCCTATCTTTAATTTTTTGAAAACCTATCTATAGTAAATAAGATTGCACACTACTTTGTTTGTGTATAGAACCACTAGGTCTTCCTTCCACTGAAGGAAGCCTACACTGTAAACTATGTCTCTAAAACTGATCCATGGGGTCCCTATGGGGAAAATCACATGAATGTGCTCATATTCTCAACAATGTAATACAAAAGTGATGTTGAGTCACAATCTATGATCAATATGCCAGTCCCACAACTCCCTATATATATGCCCTAATAGTGTGGGTGCCCAAGAAAAAATAGTCCTAAACTCTACCATGTTTGCTATGACACAAATGAAGCTCCATAGTAGTCACCCTCCCATAGAATCAAGTAACACATATTAGGTTAGTGCTAGAATCATCATCATCATCATCAACACTAGTTTCTCCATAGGGTCTTGGTCATACAATGGTCAGAATGAGAACCCCCCAATAATAAATCTCATGTCTAATGCATCCTCACCATATAATCACACCAGTACCATCGCTCACCCAGATTCATCAATAGTATAAATAGGGGATCCCTAGATCAACATTCATATAATCTAATGGATGTCCTCTATGGTGATGGTCATCTCACTAGTCGATATCCAAAACATGTTAGTGGTATAATCCCACTACTTTTCAAAATCCACCATCATGCCAATATCCTAATGGATATGATGATAATGGTAGATCCCTCCAAATCCAACAACATCCAGATGGGCCCATTCCTCATTACCCATGAACTCTCATAACTACATCAATAGTGGTAGGATCGTATCTCTCATCATCAATAGCTCTCATGCCTATCAAAAATAACTTTTTAGTTAATCAAGAACCTAACTTTCCTACTTTCTATCGATCCCTATTAGGATCAATGCTGATTTACCCAATCAATGTTGATACTTTTAGATCATGATCAATTTGAATGGGGAATATTGATCCATATAGATTGATGTTGATTCCTTCCCCCCAAACATCTTACCCCTAAGCCGTACATTCTTATAAAAAATTAAAACCTTTCCTCCTCACCCACAAAAGTTTTAAACAAAAAACACTCTCCTTCAAAACATAATACCTTAAACAAACATAAAAATAATAAATTTCATCAAAAGTATATTTTTCCTACCTCATAGTGAAGTCATCATCATCATCCACTCCCACTTGCCTCCATCATCTCTCACGTAAGCTTGAAAGGTGAAAAAACATCAAATTTTTCTCTCTAATACTTGTTCACATTGATAACCAAATGAGCCTTATACCACATCAGATGCCTATTTATATCATTTCCCATGATCAATGTTGATTACTCCAATTGATGTTGATCCCTTAATTTTTTTGCACTTATGGACCATTTCACATGCTCCCAATTTGGATCCCAAGCCCTATCTTGTTCCCTTTTCCATAACTATCCCATTTTTATGTCACATTACTCTTTATATTTGACAATTTTGACCCTTTGTCAGTTCCCTAGTCTCCTTAAGGCATACCCTTTTTTGGTATCTTTCCATTGTAATATCTTGATGGTATCTTTTGTCTTGAGAACATTCATCTATAGGTAATGCATACACCATACACACACAAACTATGATGGTCTACCATTCCTATCTTTTATCCTCTTGATATCCTTTTATTAAGCCTACCTATTTTAGCTCTAGCATTTTATTACTTGATTAGGTATTTAGGGCATTAATTCCTACGTCACTTTTTATCCCATTAAGTGTAACTTTGGAACTTCCTTGTGCCATCTGCACTTCTATTTCTCCATTTTTATCTTCCACTTATTCATTTCCACTCATCCACATTTGTTTTTACCTACCATCTTTTTCAAACCCATCATCCATTCCACCTCACTTCTTGGTGCCTGATTTGAGGGGGGATACCTCCTCACAATAAATTAAGGGCATTATGCACCTTATAGTTTTGGTCTCATGGCACGCTATTACATACCACTCTACAAAAAGGGGCAAACATAAATGCTAGTTTTATACACCTTTGTGTATTAATGTGGTGCATCATCATGTTATCCTTCATCTCTAACATAATGGTCCCATTCATAATTATCTGAAATAATTGTCCATTTACCTTTACCACATGAGTTAATTAAGTTAATTACAATATTCAAATAGTAATTAACCCTATTTTACTATCCCTAACCATAAAATCATAAAAATAAATAAAAAATAAAAACCCTCCCAACCTCCTAAAAAACCCATCTCATGGTTTAAACAACCTAACAAATTAGACATTGGTTAAACCTATCTTTACCCTATAAACAACCCTTTTTAATGGCCTAAATATCACCTCCACCCATTTTGGGAAAATCAACATCGATTCTCTAAGATCGATGTCGATTGACCTAGAATGATATCAATTCATAAATATACAGCAAATCTCCTCAACTTAGGGGACATGTACAACACTTTTTAACTCTAGACCTCTACTATATTTTTCTTAGAACCTGCATACATACATTGTCAAGACTTTTCCACCTTGTGGAACCACTGTTCATGCAACTATCAAGGGATTTCAAAGGTTTTTTAGCATACTTTTATAGTCTTCTTTATTTGCATGTTTTAAGCCAATCAAGGTTAGTATTTTACATCAATTCATTCATATTTAAAGATTACTATCCTCTTCACCTTTGTGTCAACATTTCCATTAATTTTTCATCATTATTAATTTTACAAGTCATTATTATCACCTATTTTCATAGTTTAGAATTTTACTCAAAATCAATGCCAATCCTACAGGAGCATCATTGATCCCTATTAAACTATTAAAATGGCCTTGAGGTTTATTTTCATAACATTCATAGTCTTAAAAACTTGATAAATCCTACATGTTGTTTTCTAAAAATATGTCTTTCACATGTAGATAACTCTGCCTAGATTAGCACATGATATTGTTAGCATATTTGATCTCCCCATTGTCCCACAACCTTTATTCGCTATTCAAAGTGACATTTCATTCAAATTAGGTATTTGTACTATGGTTTCCACACCTAATCAATAATTAATTAATGAATAATTGGTTGTAATTCAAGAGGACATTGATATAGCTATTGAATTTTGGGATGATTACTTTAATCGCATTAATCTTGTTGTAGATTAAGCATCTTTGTTATTATCTATTTTACATCCTATACTTATATATATTTTTAATTTCTTGTTTATTTATAAACTTAAGTGTTAAAAATGGTCTAACACCCACCTAAGGAATTAGATCTCTTCTTGGGACTGGTTTCTTACTATGCAGCCCATTCATATTACTATTAATCATTTTTTTGTGAGTTAGTGTGATTTGCAGGTCATTCCTCCCCAGCCAAAGAGGAGTCCCCACAAGCTTGATCAATGGTGAAAAACTAATCTCCATCTCTAGGTAATTTTTAAAAACCTATATTTACTTTGTTTTTAGTAGCTAATTAGATCACATTGAATAAAAGCAAAAAAATACTAAAACAACTACTTTTATTTATGTTATACTTGTTTTTATTGTAATAGTTAGTTTGAAAACTCCCACCCTAGCTACAAATAAATCCCTTACTATCACTAAGGTGTATGTTAGTCATATAAACTCTAAAACCAACATTATTATAGTCATTTTGATTTATATAGAGCTTGATTCATCTTATCATATTCTAATTGAATATTCCCTTATTTCTCTAGCTACAATTTTTGTTATGGTGTCTCTACACCACTAGTTTCATTATCTATTATGCAACCTTTATCTCTAGATCCTTTTTCACCCTTAATTAGCTCATATACAAAGCCTACCACTATTGACTTAAAAATTATGCCAAGTTCATCCAAGGGGAAATAAAATCTTGTTCAATCCTAGGATGTAAAAATAAAAGGTAAGAAAGTTTATTTTGTCTCTTCCACCCTTGCATTTATTGATATCACTCCACCCTCAACCCTTACATATTTCATCTCAACAGAGCCTACTTGCACCATTTCCCTTACCTTCACCATATCTACCACTCCACCTATCATTTTCATCTCATCCACTTCATCTATAGTTTCCATGCCTTCATAAGGAGGAGAGTGCATTGGACAATTATAAATGACTCAGGAAAAAAGGCAATACTGGTAATTGTTGATGAAAAACAAACAAGAATTAAATTTGATAAGGATATAGGAACCATGAATAGGGTTAATATAATAAAGGTAACTATGTGTTAAAATATATTTTGACATGAAATTAAGTTTCTTTGAACAAGAAAATAAAGAGCAAAGGAGAACAACTCCTGGAGTATAGAGAAGACTCTTCTTCATTCATTTTAACTTCTAGTGAATTAATATCCACTATGTTCAAAGGAATAGAGAAGGAAGTTAAAAGGATTTAAACTCATACCAAGGATTTAGTACCATAGGGATTTGTTGAGTAGGTAGAGGGAGCATAAAATCATTGCATGGATTAATAATCTAGAGTCTTGAAGTTATGGAATAAGGATAACCATTGATACAAAATATTAAGACATGTCTTAATATAATTGTTCAAATAAGAGATAAACTGAGGTATATGACTAAATAAATTTAATAATATTCATGTATAGATTTGAGCATTATGGCCATTAAAGGTATGGGCTTGAGCCAATGTTTTGATACTATTATGAAATACTCTTTATTATATTTGGACATGGAAATGTCCACTATAGGTGCATGTGTTAAACTAGAATAGAAAAATATTTAAAAATTATTTAATAAAGATAAAATTGAGACCCTAATGTCATAAGATGGACATGTTTCATAATAGGTATTTATGAAACGTTATATAGTTTCATGAGATATTTCAAGGATAGAATTGTAGAAGCTAATGATGGTGGTAGTCATAAGGTAATGCAACTAGTATCTAATGCTAAGGATAAAATTTAAATGGTATCTTCGGTGAAAAAATATTAGGAGATCAGTTAAAATCACATGCACTATTGATAAATCATAAAATGGAATTAATTAGAATGTCATGGGTAAGTACACAAAGTTGGGGGATAAAAATCGGCCTACATGTGGATTTTTTTTCAAAAAATTGAGAAATCTCAACTTCTATCGATTGTTTGAGATGACTACACTCAAAATTTGAATATGGCATTAAAACACGAATTGTAACATTTTGAGTCTAGTTTTTAAAACACTAAGTTTTTAAAAAATGGTCGAGTAGGTAAAACATATAAAATTTAAAGAGGAACTCCTTTTTATTTAAGAAAAATAAAGTAGATATCTAGTTATGTGGCCCCTCAATTTTTTAGCATTGTTTAGTATTGTTTGAAACCATTTGGTGGAAATTTGGATGAGATCATATATTTTGTGATATATATGTTACAAATAAATATGTCTTGATAAATAAAAAATGCATATCCAATCGTGCACCCCCACCCCCCCCCCCACCCCAACTACCTAAAAAATTTAAAAAAAAATTAGTTTTAATTTTTTTGAAGGTTTATAGAATTAGGCCTAGTTTGTGATTGTGATTGTGTGTGTGTGTGTGTGTGTGTGTGTGTGTGTGTGTGTGTGTGATTTAGATCAATGAAAAAAATATATAAACATATATAGGTATGTATATTTATTGAATATGGTGACCTCAAAAAGCCATAGTTTTAAATCAACATAGATGAAAACCTTAAAATAGTTAAAAAATTAAAAAATTTGTATATTTTAAAAGAGAAGAGTGTTTCAACATTGTATTAATAATTTTATGAAATGTCTCATTGAAATTAAAAGTGTTTTTGATGATTTAAGTTGGATTTTCTCATTTTTTTCAAAAACCTTAGATTCGATTGTGTGTTTTTAGGTTAAGGCCTTAGGCTCAAGAATCCAATCCATTTAGGAGCTAAAAGGAATGTTTTTGAAATTATACTTAGAAAATCATGCACACACTATAATGGGTAGGTTTTATATTATTTACGTGTTAATTTAACATAACACAAGAAAACAAAAGGGTCTATCTATACCTGTTTATGTTATGTGTCTATCTATTCATATTTATAATTTATAATTTTTTAATTTAAAGTGTAATGTGTCAATATATACACTACCAAACAAAGGACATAATGGATGTAGTGATGAAATTTTGCTGATTTTGAGACTATGAACCTAATTTAGACTATATAGAATATGATTTAAGGTTTAACCAACTTAAATTTCATCACAAAATGAATGAAAGAGTCAATTATTTTAATGGTGAAGAAATTTAGGGCCAATTTGAACCCCTTAAAGCTAACTATAACTATAAGATGTGATTTAGGGATAAATTAGCTTTGAGTTTTTAACATATTGAATGAATCAGTGAATTGGTGCAATTAATGATGTAGTTTGATAAAAATTGAGCCTTGTGAACCTAATTTTGACTATAACATATGTAATTTGGGGATGTCAATCCGAATGTGATAAAAAATAAACCAAATAGTCCATTGGTTTAATTCAAAGGAAATTGGGGCTAATTCAAGCCCTTTCAACCTAATTGTGAATATAAAATATGATTTGGGGCTTAATTGGTAACAATTTCATGATAGAATGAAGCAAAAAATCATTTGGTTCAATGATAGATGGAATTTTAACTATATAGGATGTGATTTGGGTCTCAATAAATTTAGTGTCATTATATAATGAATGAAATATTCAATTGTCTCAATTGTGGAGGCAATTAGGTTCAATATGAGTTTCTTGAACCAAACTAAAACTATATTGTTAGTAGTAAAAGGTACATGTAAAATTGGTTATATGTATGAGAACATCTTATGGTAATTATAGTTGTATTTTGTTTGGGGGTTGTTATGATTTGTTATGAGAATCTCTATGTTGGTCAAGACTCAACCAAATGTGATATGGAGAACTATTCTTACTATGGTAAATATGGAAGTTACAACCATAGGAACCAATGCCTATAAGTATTTGTAAAGAATGTAATAGAAGGATTGATGTTGATTTTCATGCAAGTAATAGAATAATGATTATTATTTTTATTAGAGAGATTTCACATAGAGCATTTATATAACTAAAACTTGATCTACGAAGGTTTATTTATTGTAATCCATGTTACTAGATTATCCATTATGAATTATAAGTATTTGTGATTTTTTATGGTATAATCATAGAGTTTATGTTTTATTATGAATGTTTCCTTTATTATACTACTTTGGTTTGTAAATATCTATATCTGTAAATAGTTTACATCATATATTTTAGCTATTAAACAAGTGTAATTCTTTGTAATAAACCTCACATATGTATTCAAAGTCTCTATTAAACCATCCTATAATATTTTGATGTAATTTCACACACTTTATCCCTATAACTAACATGTTTTGGTGAAACCTAGAAACATCTACTAACAATGGTGTGATGAGTGTGGATATGTGGCAATGGTTATTGATCTAAAAAGAGGTGGAGAGTTGGTTAGACTAGAAATTTACTAAATTTAGAGATAAGGTAGAATAATTGGGTGTACTCCAAGAGAGATTATATAAGAACACCTCTACAATGAAATTTATGAGATTTTTTGGTGTAAATTACCAAACCTACTAGATGATTGGTTTGCTTGAATTAAATATCATTTTTTTTATCATGAGCAAGTGACACCATTCCATAAAATGAGGGGAAGATAAAATAATTGCAGAATCTAGAGACAAATTGGACTTGTGTGATATATCATTAGATAACTACCATTATTGATGAATATATCACTAAGTTCCCAGTGTAAGGATACTTATCCTTTGACACAGTGAAAGACCAATTTCTAAGAGGAATAAAAGGAAACTTTTTGTAGTGACTCTTGACATTGATCAAAATGTTGGCTATAGAAAAGGTCATGGTGCCCACTCTTGATAATATGAAGTAATCACTTTGAGTGTATGTTGGTGTGTGTGAGATAGGGGAGAATGAATCAAAGATGAAAATATAGTGCTTGAACCTAAGTTTAGCATGGAGAATCTAGAGGAAAAAGACCAAAAAAGACTCTAGAGTTAGAAAGAAATTTGCAAAATAGAAGAGATGGAATAGATAAAGTGCATTTTAGGAAACTTTTAGTAGAAGGAGCACTAGAATTGATGACTTAGATGAAAGGAGATGATAAGGATAAGGGTATAGTGAAGAGAAATAAAGTTAGGAGCCTAAGACAAGTAGAGATAGAGTGTGAGGAATTGATGATGATTGAGCATTGATGAAAGAAGAAGGTAGTAGTATAGAATTAAAACATATGGGTAAAAGTTCATAGTTTCTAGAATGGCTATCCTAGAAATAAAATCAAGGATTAATTTATAGTCACAGACATAATATAGGTTCAAATTTCAAGAGATACATATTTAGAGGTAAGGATCATTTCCTAAAGAAGCACATATCTCCCAAGTCCATTTTTTTTCAAATTCATAGTAATTCCCCTATAGATTTAGATGATGACACTTGTCAAGGACTAATTTTAGAAAAATTTCATATAAAAACCTTAGAATTACAAAAGGCTACATATCATGAATTTACACAGAGTTTCTTAAACTAATTAAAGAAGAATATAACAACATTACTTTCTATAGAGATAGATTCTCTAATTCCTATGCAAGCTAAAGATTTAATTAAAAAAATTCAATTCCTAGAAGAATAAGAAGGAAATGATGAAGATATATCTACACCTACCACATCCACAAACAAGAGGAAAAATCACAACCACCACCACATCAAAAGTGACCTCAGAGTGCAAAAAAGTCTATGAACCTATAACCATCCCTGACACTAGTTGCAACCTAATCAAATGAAACACCTATAGTAAACCCTATTATGGAAGCTCAATTGGGTGATTTTATACACATGGATACCTGTGATGGGTCTCCAGACCCTGAATAATACTTACTGTAACATGAAATCGTAGGAAAAAAATAATCATTGATGACAATATAAATAAGTTTGAATTTATTGGTGTTTTGGGTGGATATGAGTTGGAGTTCATCTTTAGTAAAAATATAGATAAATCATCCCTAGATGATGTTAAGAACTATATCATCACATAGTTTAAGGTTAAGAAGAGTTTAGGATAAATAATCCAAGATTTAAAGGATATCTAATAAAGACTCCTAAAGATCATTGTTGACTATGATCGCATATTCTCTAATGTCATGAATAAAATGGTATTTGCTATGGAGGATAAAGATAAAACCTCTTAGTTTGTATAGGGTTTAATACCAAGGATTAGATTTTCTATGGCCCAAACTTAGTTCAGAGATAAATTAAATACAAGAGCCAATATGATTCAATTGGAGTAGATTGAAAAGTATGGGATGCAACTACGCCATTGTCCAAGATGGAAAGTACCTTATAGATTGTTTTGAGTAGATTAGATTAGTTTCAAGGAAGGATTGAGAGACCCAAGTCAGATATATATGGTGCATAGAGTGTGAAAAACAATGGCATCATAAAAATGAATGCCCTAGGTTTAGGATGGAGTTATATGAGATATGTAGAGTGGTAGGTCATACCAACCTCATAGTGTAACCTTTTACAATAGTTATCTAAAACACCATAGAATATGTACTGTAAATTCTTTAAGTCATGTACACATGATGACAAGGAATTCTAATCACTCTGGAAACTAAATTAGGATATCACTAATAACATGTTCATGGTTTCAAATCAAAAATTTATACTTTCACCATAGGCTACTCCTAATCTAAGGAGCATCATACTAGGTTAGAATCCATCAGTAATGCCTTAGGTCCTAAAAGCATAGCAACAACCACAACAACTGGAAGGTACCCTACCTTCTATGTATAACTAGAATATCTCCTCTCAAAACTCCAACTGTGACCTACCCATACCAATATCCATGGAATCCTTAATTCCTTAGGTGAAATAGTCAAAATGGGCCCTAAATCCATAACAACCACAAGTGGTTGGATTCAATGAATATCCATAACAAGGATGGAATGCATCATAGAATGCTATAAATTTTGGGAAAAACACCAAGGTGGATGGGTATTTTAGGGGAATAGAGGAGGATATCAAGGTGGTGCATAGGGAGGTCAAGTAAACAATGGGCCCAGGTCACCCATTCATTGTTATCTCTACAAATAACTAAGCCATGTGCATAGAAATTGTCCTACAAATACCCAAAGGTAACCTTACTGCACATACTATAGGGTGATAGAGAAACATGATATAGAAGAATATCCATTATTATAAATTAAAAAAAGGGAGAGACCTATTATAAATGTTAACATAATCCATACAAAAATGAAGGAGGATGCCACATTACAAGTAGTAACTAGACAACATGTAGAATAGGGGTTACCTCTATTGGAAATGCCTAAAGACTTGGGTATTAAAAATGCATGACCAAACCAATATCTCAAACATACTACTAAAAAGGTCCAAATATGTGAAAATACATGGATTTTGAAGACAATCCAATAGTAAGGGATGAATGAAGGGGATGATGCAACTCTTAATGCATAGATGTATGGGCAGATTATGCGTATACTAAGACATGATAAAGTTTCATTGTGCTGATGAATTTAATAAAACTCTTCAATATGTTATGTAATGAAGATATCTCCTATAAAATCATGAACCTACTCCATAACCTATTGGAATGTGCATAGAAAGGTCAGTAGTGAACAAATAAGTTGGTTTGATTTTTAAAGACCAAGAAACTTTGGGACATTGATGTGAGGATGGACATAGAACTATTTGGGTATGAAATACCCAATGCTATATTTAAATTTGGAAGCACTATAAATATGATCCCTAAATCCACTTGGGAAGCCTTTGGAAGACCTGCATTGAGATATAGTCCTATCACATTTAGCCTTATAGACTATGGAAGTGTCCAGCCTATTGGTCACCTAGAGGATGTTGAAATAAAAGTCACAGAACTCAACTTGTGAGGTAATTTCAAAGTGATCGATATGAATATATATGAGACTCACTATCCTATGATGGTAGGGAAGAAGTAGGCCTATGATGGGTGTATAACTATTAACATAGTCATGAATTAGTTAAAATCTCGTCAGGACAACAAGATCATTATCATTCCTTTGAATAAGACAAAACCTAGGCCTTACATTATTCCAAAAGAGTTAGACTCTCCTTATGTTGGTTCCAAAGATAACTAGATGAAGGTTGTAGTTAAAGACAAGAAAAAGTATTTGTGAGTAATAGATTATAGTTTAATCTAAAAAAAAAACTATTTCATAGACTTAGATTCTCAATGCATAATGACTCTTGGGAAAGATGGTGTTGAATACCTTGGAGATCCCTTAGAAGTTTAAGGATGATGTGCAATCAATTATGGTAAAATATCCTACACAATCTAATATAGATTTTATATATCAAATAGGTCATATTGAGTAGGATTACATAAAACCAAATCTAGAGGGTGTTCTCCCATGGGACATAATTTTTTTTAATAATTGGAGACTCAAACATCCATATACTCACCTAAGTAAAATGATATCATGAGCTATGACCTTTTTGAATGGTCTTTATGACTAAGTGATAAATACCCCATTATTTTTCTATGGAGGATGTTGGTGAGTTCATCTTATGATTTCAATAGTATGTATCAAATGTGAATCATAGGTTTAGTACCCTTGGATATGAAATGAAAGGAGTTTCTATGAATTGGTGGGCCATCCATAGGGATGCACAATTAACATGGGAAGAAGCATGCAAACTATTAGTAGCTTGATTCTAACTACCAAAGACTATCAAAAGAGACTATCCTATCTATAAGGAAGGAAAATGTTTGGAATTACATGTGTATAGGTGTATTGAGGTATGGATGTCATAAGTTATCACTCTTAATTACTGGCCACATAGTTTCATCTATACCCTAGGTGTTTTCCCTACAACATGGTACATCCATTAGGAGTGAAGAAGAGAAAAAAAGCATTGGGCATAAATCCAATCCAATTTCATCCAAACATTCATAATTGAGAGTGATAATTATCAAGTACAAGTCACTTTACAAAATATGAAAACATTTATGTGTCTTGAAAGAGTTTAAGACTTATTAGTGCCACTAGAACCAGGTTCACAAGAAATTGTAGAGAAAAATCTGACACACATCTTACAGATTTAGTAAATTGACCAAGATGAGGCCCAACCATGGATTCAACCCTACCATAGGATATAAGATGAGGATGATCATACCTTTGGGATGGAAAATAAAGACTACATGGATATAGGGGATCTCTTTGAGACAAAGAGAGTTGCATCCTCTACCAAAATGAGTCACAAAGGAAATAGAGGAGGAAAATATATGACATATACGATTCCTAGAATATGAAGGAGAATGAAAACTCTATGACTTAATTCTTAAATAACATATGATGTATAAGGAGACATTAAAAGAACACATAAAATATTAACATAGAAGATGGACCCAAAATGACACGTCGGAGACTATTAGACACAAGAAGATATCTTGGAGGTTTTACAGTTGTTTTGAGACTATGAGGATGTATTTCCTAAGAATTCAAAGGTGTTGATCCTTATTTGGTGGAGATGTACATATATTTAAAGGAGTGTGTATGTCCAATAAATAAGATATCATATAGGTTAAACCCAAACATGAATATGAAATTGAAAGCCAAAATTAATTGCATGTTAGAAGTAGGCATTATCTTCCCAATCGAGAAAGCTGATTGAGTTAGCCCCATGATTGTATAATAGATTAAGACTAGGGATATACACATATTTAGAGACTAACACATAATTAATGATGTTTTTTTATTGATCCATTTCCCATTCCCTTCATGAATGAAGTTTTATAGGTTGTCCTAGGGCATGAAGTGTTCTCATTCATAGATAGATTCAATAGTTACCATCAAATACCCATCATAGAAGAGGATAGGACCAAAACCACATTCAAAATAGAATGGGGTTCATTCACTTACAAGGTCATGCCATTTGGACTCAAAAATACACCTACAATGTTCTCTAAGGTTGTGTTGATTACATTTAAGGATTTCATCCATGACTTCTTAGAAGTGTACTTGGGTGATTAGGTAGTTTTATCTTTATTTATGGAAAATTTATCAAAACTTAAGTTAATGTTAGAGAGATGCAATGTGTTTTGAATAGAACTAAATTTGATTACATGTTTGTTTTTCATACGCTTTAGTGTTTTATTAGGTCATGTAGTGTGTAGTAAAGGAATCTAGGTAGACCAAGCTAATATCATAGTAATTATAGGTATGCTTCCACCCAAAACTTCAATAGAAGTGTGATATTTTTTGGATCACATAGGTTACTACCAAAAATTCATCAAGGGGTATGCCACTATATCAGACCCTTTAGAGAATTTGTTGTGAAAAGGAGTCCAGTTTCTCTGGGTAGAGGACTGTTAGGATGCATTCATTGATTTAAAGTAGAGACTAGTGACTCTAATCCTAATTTTCCTAGATTAGAGTAAACCTTTTCATATGCATGTGGATGATTCAGGGCTTGTAGTTGGTGCAATACTCACACTAGGAGAAAGAGGATTGGATCATTTGATCCACTTCATAAGTAGAAAGTTATCATCCATAAAAAAGAGATATATGACAACTAGGTGGGAAACCTTAACAATAATGTTCACACTAATGAAGTTTAGGCACTATTTTTTGGCCACACCCTTCAAATTTTTCACTTATCATCAAGCTCTATGATACCTAGTGAATAAGCCATTATTGGGATGATGAATATTACATTGTCTAATACTTTTCTAGGAGTTTCAATTCTAGATTAACATCAAACTAGGTCAGGAGAATGTTAGGCTAGACCATCTTAGGCAGCTAAATAATGGTGAGGAACCTAAGGAACTCCAGGATGAGTTATTGAATACAAACTTATTTAGGGTGACAATGATTTTGGAGAAACTACAAGAGATCAAACAATTTCTAAAATAAGAAATGTTATCAGAACACTATATAGAAAGAGATAATAAATAATTATTCACCAAAGCTCTTCCATATAGTATAGTTAATGGATTTTTCTATTACTTAGGTAAAGATGAAATGATAAGCAAAGTGGCACTAGAGCATGAGTGTGCATTGATCATGGATGAATCACATCATGAAATTGTATGAGGTCACATCTTAGGAGATTAAACTATAAGTAAAATCTTGAAAAGTGGAATTTAGTGGCCCTATTTATTTTAGGATATGTAGGGAGTCACATAGTAGTGTGATGTATGGCAAAGGATGTGGAAGCCACACTAGTGGGATGAGATGCCTTTATAACCCATGTTAGCACAAAAACCATTTGAACAATGGGAATTAATTTTTAGGAATAATTAATCCTCTAAGTAAACATGGTAATGCAAGGTACATAATCACTATGATAGACTACTTTACCAAATGGGTAGATGTTTATGTGACTCTAAATTGTAGAACAAAGGACATAACCAAGATTTTGTATGAGAATATCATCACCAAGTTTAGCTACCCTCTTAAATTGGTAAGTGATCAAGAAAATAATTTTCCAAATAAGAACATTAATAACTTCATAGATGATTTCATGATATCACATCATAAAATCATCATTTATCATCTACAAGTAAATGACCAAGATGAATCTACAAACAAGATTATCATTAAGATGCTTAATAAGATATTTGATGTGAATTGAGATGACTAAGAGGATAGGATTCCAGTAGTCTTGTGGGATTATCACATGCATTATAAACATGATATAGGGTTTAAACTAGTCTAATTGTATTATGGTTTATAATAAATTATGCCTATGGAATATGTTATTCCCAATATATGATTCGTAAATCTACTATAAATGGGTGATCAGGAGTCAATGACTAACAAGTTTCTAGACTTGAATCACATGGATGAAGTGAGAGGAAAAGTAGTATGGGCCCATGAGATAAATGAGAATATATATAAGGCAATACATGATAAAAATTTGTGAACAAAGTAATTTTAGGTAAATCAACCTATTCTTTTATATGATAATAGGTTTAGATGTTTTCATGCAAAGCTTAAAATTTAGTAGAAGGACCACTATGACGAAAAGGGTTATAGGAATTATTATGAAGGGGAGAATTTTTGAATTAAAACTACTAATATGGGGGGTAAATTAGTTCCCTTAAAATAATCACTCAATTTCACTTACCATCCATGAAGCATTCACATACATACATTAACCAATGCATAAATAGGCATCTACAAAAACATACAACATAAGAACACAAGAGATATGTGGGAAACACTCATGGAGGATAAAACCCATAGAAACATAGCTTATAATATAGTATTATAAAAAAATAATAAATATTTATTTATGCACCAACCCCACAATGAACACGAACCCCTCACTAGTCAAGCACCAACTCAATAAGTCCTTTAGAAAGTAACAACTTGTAAGGAGGAACCAAAACCATAGGTAACTCAAAACCAAATCAGATACCTTAAACCTATGATCAAATTTTGACACCTATTTATCACTAAATATAATATGAACACCTTATTTTTCTTTTCTCATTCGTCTATCTCTCTCAAATAGCTTATTAGGCCTTTTCACTCAACTAGCCCTTTCGTTAGCAGAATTAGGTCATATGACCTTCGTCATCACCTATAGAAACATAGTTAGATATTAAAGACATATTCATCAAAATTATTTTATGTTATCCAATCCCTCTACCTAGTTTCCAAAGCTCTATATCATTCGATCATAGCGTCAATATTATAACTAGTCAATAAGGCCTATTAAACCTTCTCTTTATACTTGATTCTTGATCTTACCTATCTTGGTCATAAAAAAATTATCCATATATGTATCACCTTTGGAATATATCAAAAAACAAATTTCACAAGTGAATAAACCACTACATATGGTGGTCATTACCCTTAAGGCCCAAAACCACTATTAGGCCTAATAGAGATCTAATGCATTTAGGCCTTCTCAAAGCACTCGTTTTACTTTAGACACCTTGGAACACCTTGAGCCCAAAAAATTAGATTAAAAACTTAATAAAAAATTAAATTATACCCATTATAATATCACCTTATATCCCTAACACCATTTATCTCATTCAACTCCTTAAACCACACCATTAGGTCTACTCACAATAAGGCCTTCTTACTACTAGAAAGTCTGTGTTGAATATATCAAGCATACACTTAAATTTTCCATTAAAAAATATAAATAAATCACATTAATAGGACCTCCAAGTCATAATATTAAACACCAATTCCATTATATTTCACCATATATGTAAAAATATCTCAAACTGATCATCTTCATATCCTCACTCAAAATTGCACATAGGCTTCAAAACCCAGTCAAGAACCTTTGACTTTTCTCACCTTCATAGGAGTTTCTCATACATAAAAATACATTAAAATTAACCTATGAGACCTATATAAAAATTTCATGTGAATTTTATTCTTAAACTCTAAGTAAAAATACACAAGAACATAATTCTCACTCATACATAGAAAACTCCTTGTAGCTCCAAAATCATAGTCATGAAAACTAAGACTTAGAACATCTGTGTGAAATTTTTTATGAAGTTTAAATGGGTTTATATGATCCTTAAAAATTACTATAAAATATTTAAATATATATATTACAAGGTTAAATATCAACATTGGTCTTACAAACCAATCTCATGTCTTCACCCTACACAGACCTCACTGTGTTAGACAGGTCACTTTGAGAACAACTTTTTGCTTGTATATGAGCATCACCAAAACTTATATTAAAGGGTAAAAGGTGATATATGTATTTATAAATTACCACATGAATTATGATCCATACACAATCCACTATAACCCATCCCTAATCTCATTCTCACTTTTGCCTGGTTTTTCCAATGTCTTCCTCATTAGGCCTATTTAGCCATAAGTCCACTTTCATGACCATTTTATCATATTTAAGGTATTAAAACTGATCAAAAAATTACATTATCATAAAATATAAGTCTTACATGTCATCCTTAAATAATTTTCATGCCTTGACTTGGTCACCCCAACCTGTTACATCAAAAATATGATAAACAAGGGTTTCCTATAGCTTTCATTAACTCTTATGATAGACCAATGCCACTTAGAGAAAACTAGGAGAGTTATATAAATTATCAAATCATAAAAATATTTCATCTAATCCATTTTTAGCCATTTTTAGCAATATATTTCCTATCATTTCATTATGAGGGTTTTATGAGGCTTTTGACTGATTTCCATTCTTAACAAACATTCATAAAGGATTGCCCCTCAAATCCAAAACAAATTCTAGGAGATTTAAGATAGGAAACTTCATTAAATAAAATAAAATAATTTATTCCTCATGTAAATTTTTCATTTTCCAACAAGCATAATTAAATCCTTCTCAGGTCTGCAACACCTCATTCTATGCACATAGAAAACCTCAACACAATTTTTTATGTTTTCTCCTTTAGGATTTAACCTTAAACTTGGTCAACAAACTTGGAAAAACCTCTCACACCTTTGAAAATGATCTTATGAGCTCTAAAACCTTGATAGCTAAACTTTACACCTCATTAAGCCACACTATGTCTCTTTACTCATTAGGCCTAAACCTGTAAGCCATACTTAGACCTTGAAGATACCTTGAAACCTCTTGTACTACTCTCAACACATAAAAATCATGTCATAAAACTTATACCATGATCACACACTTACAATATTATTCTCTCATGCCTTATACTTCTCACCTCATCATGATACTAGGCCTATACCTTTTCACTAAGTTTCTTCATGCAAGGAGCTTGAAAACTAACTTTGGAATTCTTTTTAAGGCTCATTTAACTCTTCCACATGTTTACATAACTTTATACATTATCTCATGCCTATAATGACATAATTACCAAACATTAGTATGATTTATGTATACACCTTCTCATAGGGCTAGACTAGGCTTCTCAAGACACCTAGTGATCAATAATATGCTTACCTTGTATCTTGATCTTGAAACATGTCATCAAACTCAAAATATTTACCAAGTTGCCTTAAAATTCTCTCTCAACAAAGAGACAGCATATTTCCTTAAAATTATCTCTTCTCATAAGACACCTTGTCACATCTCACTTCACCATGCATGGCCTCAACTTTGACCTTGACATTAATGACACCCATCTTAAGTTTAACATAAATTACAACATCAGTGCTTCAATGCCAAAAATAGGGACATACCTAAACAATCTCCCCCTTTATCATTGATTTAAGAAACTTAATCAAAGTTTATCATTCACATCTTACCAAGTTGGATCTTCTTCAAACTGATCTTTCTCCTAAACTAGAACTTTATCCCCCTTTGACATTAATGACAAAGGGTCATCTTCTTGTCATCTATCTATTCCTTGGACCTGAAACAAAACACTTATTCTTGGAAAATGGTAGGCTCCCCTTGTCTCCATGAGATATTTAAACACTATCATGACTATGACTTGGTTTGATCAAGTCATCATACAAACTTTTTGTGACCCATCTCTTGTGATCATACCTTCAATAGACTCTTGATTGAACCTTATATCTGAATGTCAACAAATAACACAAATCTCCCCCTAAGAACAAACATCCTTCATGATTTTTCTCACTAGATGAGTGCCTCCATAAAGCTTAATGAAGTCACCTATACTTTAGGGTACTAGAACCAAATGAACTCAGGAGATTCCTAGATCTCCATGTCCTTACTAAACTGATATTTCATCATGATTATCTTTGGCTTGAATTATTCAATCTTCATTTTAACAACATTATACCTTGGTTTATTTGTATGGACTTATTCATCCATAATCTTAGCTGATAGGGAGAATTATTAACACTCTTTTGCATTTGAACTATGCTCCACCATGGCAAATAGTCCACTTGGACTTAAAAACTGGTCATCATTCACCTTAGCTACCTTTAGTTTCCACTCACTATCTTGTCTTAATTCTTACATTATAGAGGTCTTAAATTTCTTGTTTTAACTTGAGAATCTATGATTATAGTACTTTATAATATGACCAACCTTTTGAAAATTGAAACACACTATTCCTTTTTATGGAAACACACCATGATCCATACCTCTTGATTGATGACTCTCCTCATAGTTCTATGTATATTAATTCTTAGAGGGCCTTCTAAAATGCCTTGCTCTATGACCAAATTGGTTACAAGAATCATAATAGATAATTAAAGGATTAGCATTACTTAAAAAATTAGGCTACCTAATAGGATTAGTCTTTACCAGCACCATCATTACTTGATTGACCATTGACCTTCTTGATCACATTAGTGTTCTTCTTTTGGTTTCCATTGAAACCAAGACTTGTTTTGTCACTAGTAGTATTTTGACTACTTAGGATTTTTTATATATCATTAATACTCTTTTCAAACTTCACAAAGGACTTTACCTTACTTGATTCCTGATCTAACTCAGCTCTCAAGGAATTCACTTCATCTACATACCTTTTACATTCTTATTCTTTAGTCTTTAGGCTTGCATTCACAATCTCAATTTGAGTTTCCACCTATTTGAATATTTCCTCTTATTTCTTGGATTTTTTTCATAGTATTTGATAATATACCTCATCACCATATTCTTCTTATTTAACATCTTTAGTTCTTTTGTAGTATTCATCAACTTAGCATCAACGTCCACCTCATCTTCTTCTTCATCTGAATCACCAACAACACCTCCAATCCATATGGACTATTCTTGATTTGAATATATTACTTCCTCAACCATGAAGAGAAATTCATTTAAATTAGGACCATCACCTTGATAGTCACTCTTAGAATCACTTATCTCACTCTCATCAGATGAGCTACAATTTTCTTTGGTATAAAAGCTTCTTTTGTTATTGAAAAAATTCTTATTATCATCATACTTTCTAAAGATTTTCTTGCTCTAATTAGACCTATAGGACTTATTGTCATCATCACGATCTTCATCATCTTTTTCCTTAAGCTTATGAGGTAAATTGTTATCAAAGTTTCCAATCTCTCCATAATTAAAATATTTAAAGGGTAACTTACCCTTTTATTTACTTGAACCAGTTTTCAACTTTCTTACAAATATAGATATCAACTCATCACCATCAATATCAGATTAATCATTATCTTAGACTTTTTTACCTTTTGTATTCTTCTTTTTTGACTTATTTTCTACCTTTAATGTAGCTTCCTTATTTGTAGGTCTTCCTTCACTTATCCTCATCTCATAGACTGTTAGGGTGCCACGAAGTCTATCCATCTCTAGCTTGTCTAGATCTTCTATCTACTCAATATTAGACACTTTAGAATAAAATTTGGGAGTTAGATATCTTTAAAAAAATTGAACAATAGTAAACTCTTTAAATTATTCAACTAGGCCTCTTATGATGTTAACCACTTCATCAACCCTCAAAATGTGGGCTATAATTGTCTCATCTTCATTCATCCCCATGATTTAAAATTAACTTATATGGGTTTAAAACTTAAATAAATTAACCATAGAGTCTCCCTCATGAATATTATTCAAATTTTCCCACATTTATTTAGTATACATATAATGAATCACCTTCATAAGTTTTACCTCTGATAGGCCACACATAATACCATTCATTACTTTTGAATGATTATTTATATCCTTCTTACATGTTGCATATTTAGGAGGAATATGAGGAGAAATATATCCATCCAAAACTAATTACCAAACATAAAAACCTTGATACATAAATTATATCCTCATTTTGACACTCTAAAAATCATGTGTTTGACTAGCCATCTTTGCTTTCTTAGAATCTCCTTTAGGCTATTAGGCCTCCTTCAAAGGAAATTATATAATAAAAAATAGTGTAAGTAAATATAATAAGATGGTGGGATGAATTAGTGCCCTTAAAACAATCACTCAATTTCACTTATCATCCATGAAGCATTCATTCGCATACGTACATTAACTAATGCATAAATATGCATCTACAAAATCATACAGCATAAGAACACAAGAGATACATGGAAAACCTTCATGGTAAATAAAAAATACTAAAAAAAAATATTTTATTACATTCCTATAAGTAATTAATCAATATTTATTGAGGCACTAACCCCACAAGGAGCACCAACCACTCACTAGTCAAACACTAACACTAGTTCGTTAACATGCACCAACTTGCAAGGAGGCACCAAACCCTTAGGTAACTCAGAAAAAAATTATATACCTTGAATATTTTATCAAGTTTGGACACCTATTTATCAATAAACTAAATATTACCACCTTATTTTTCTCTTCTCACTCTTCTATCTCTCTCAAACAACCTATTAGGCCTTCTCACTCAACTAGCCATTTCCTTAGCATAATTAAGTCATATGACCTTGCTCATCACTTGTAGAAACATAGTTATATATTAATGACATATTAATAAAACTTATATTATGGTCTCAAATATTTTTACCTATTTTCCAAAGCTTTATATCATTCACTCATATCCTCAATATTTTAACTTGTCAATTAGGCCTATTAGACCTTCTCTTTATACTTGACTCTTGATCTCACCCATCTTGATCAGAAAAAAAATATCCATAATTATATAAAATTTTTAATAATAATAAAAAAAATTAAAAAATTGAAACAACCACTACATAGGTCAGTCATTACCCTTAAGGGCCAAAACCACCATTAGGCCTAATAGAGACCTAATGTAATTAGGCCTTCTCAAAGCACTCATTTTACTTTGGCCACCTTAGAACACTTTAAGACTTAAAAAATGGATTAAAAAATTCATACACACTTTAATTATACCCATTATAATATCACCTGAGGTCCCCAACACTATTTATCTCATTTCACTCCTTGAACCACACAATTAGATCTACTTGCAATAAGGCCTTCTTATTGCTAGAAACTCTATCTTGAATATCTCAAGAATACACTTAAATTTTACATAAAACCATGTAAATAAATAAAATTTATAGGAAATAAAATACCTCATGTTAAAAACCAATTCCATTAGCTTTCACCATATAGGGTAAAAGATCTCAAAATGATCATCTTCATATGCTCACTCAAAACTACACACAAGCTTCAAAACCCAGTCAAGAACCTTTGACTTTTCTCACCTTCATAAGAGTTTATCATGAATAAATATAAATTAATATTAAAATATGATACATATATAAAAACTTAATGTTCATTTTATTCTTCAAATATATGCAAAAAGACTCAGGAAAACCATTCTTATTCACACAAAAAAAACTACCTGTAGCTCCAAAAACATAGTCATGAAAACTAAGACTTAGAACATATGTATGAACACTTTTATAAATTAAAATGGGTTTATATGATACTTAAGAATAATTATAACATATTTAAATATTTATAATATAATTTTAAATATTAACATTGGTCTTATAGACCAATCTCATGTCTTCACCCTACACAAACCTCACTGTGTTAGATAGGTCACTTTGAGAATAACTTTTTTCTTGTCTATGAGCATCACCAAAACTTTTGTTAAAGGGTGAAAGGTGATATATTTATATAAAAATTACCCCATGAATTTAGATCCTTCCCTTAATCCATTTCAACCTATCCCTAATTTCATTCTCTCTTATGCCTAGTTTTCTCACTCTTTTTCTCATTAGGCTTGTTTAGTGATATGTCAACTTCCATGACCATTTTAGCATATTTAAGGTATAAAAAAATCATATAAACTCAAATTATCATAAAATATAAGTCTCACACATCCTCTTCCAATCATTTTCATGATTTTACCTGGTCAACCCTACCTATTACATCAAAAATTCAAGAAACAAGGGGTTTTCTGTAGCTTCCATTCACTCTTCTGACAAACTAATGCCACTTAGAGAAAACTAGAAGAGTCCTCTACATGATAAAATCATAAAAATAGGTAATACAATCCATTTTAATCCATTTGGAATAATAAATTTTCTATTAGGTCATTATGAGGGTTTTAGGAAGGTTTTGACTTCTTTATATTCTTAGTAATCATTCATAAAGGATTACCCCTCAAAGCCAAAACCAATATTAGGATATTAAAAATAGTACCCTTACATAAATAACATGAAATAATTGGATCCTCATGTAAAGGTTGCACATTCCAATGAGCATAATAAAATCATTCTCAGGTTTGGAACACCTCATTATGTGTATATAGAAAACCTTAACACCAATTTTCATGTTTTTTACTTTAGTATTTGACCTAAAAATTGGTAAAAAAAACTTTAAACAACCTATCACACCTATAAAAATTATATTATGATATTTAACACCTTGAGAATTGAACTTGACCCCTCATTAGGCCACACTATGTCTCTTTGTTGATTAGACCTAAACCAGTAAGCCATACTTAGACCTTGAACACACATTGAAACCTCTTGTACTAGTCTCAAACCTCATCATAATTCCATATAAATTCATACCATGCTTACATACTACCAATATTATTATTTCAAGCCTTATAATTCTCACCTCATCATGCTACCAAGCTTATGCCTTTTCACTAGGTTTCTTCATGCAAGGACTAAGATTTAAAAATGACCTTAGAAATATTACGAAGGCTTATTTGACTCTTTAACATGTTTAAACAAATTTATACACTCTCTCATGCATGTACTAACACAATTCATTAGGATTTACTATGCTTTATGCATGCACCTTCTCATATGGTTAGACTAGGCTTCTCAAGACACCTAGAACTCAATAGTATGCTTACCTTATATCTTGATCTTGAAACATGTCATCATCTTCATAAAATTCTCAAAATTGTCTTAAAATTCTCTATCAAAAAATAGATAATATATTACCTTCAAATTATCTCTTTTCATAAGACTCCTTGTCACATATCACTTCACCATGCATGGCCTCAACTCTAACCTTGACATTAATGACATCCATCTTGACTTTGACATCAATGAAAACATCAATGCCTAAATACCAAAAATAGGAACACACCTCAATATAGATCCATCACTCATTACAAATATAGAATTCCACCCATCCTTCTAGAGATCTAAGAAAAGTAAACTCATAACTTGCGAGGAATTCCACTAAGGACATTGAAGATGTGTTAGAGCACATTCTAGTAGAATGTATTTTTTGTAGATTTTGGTAGACAACCAAGGATGCCAACTAGGGTAAAAAAAGGTTCATCAATATTTCCCATCAAATGACCCATCAGAATGAATAATTTAATTAGCATGAATTCTTAGTCATCCAACTTATTGTGAATATTGATAAAGTTTTGGTAATGGTGAAGTAAATTTTCTAGTACAAATTTTTGGTATTGTTATTAGTTTTTACATAATTAAATTCACTTAAGGAAGAATTTCATCTTGAAATCAAATATTGGATAGATGTGCAGTTCTAGAATCTCACCTAGACCTATGAGAGCACCTATTTTTGGCATCAAACCAAGTTTACCAATTAGTGGAGGTAATCATAGCCAACCTGTGCATACCACCTGACATCATGTAGTATTTGGGCTAGTATGTAGTCATCACAAGGCTACCAAATGGAATTACCATTTAAATTGATGAAATATTGAAGGTACCAAGTCCTCCCCTCCCTACTTTATTGACATGTAGATGGTACAAACTAAGGTGGCTAAATAGAAGGCAATCACAATAATGAGAGCATCTTCATTATAGATGGTGCCATCACCTATTCCATCCATAGAATCTAAAGCTACACAAACTTTAATGATAGTTGTACCAATCAAAGATATAGGGAGGTGCAAGGTGCTCAAAGGCAATAAATCTCCATCTCCTCCAACATGGAATACTTGTAGCGAGATCACCAATTTGGACAACCCAAGTATCCCCAAAATAAATAGGATTTACAACTTGACTCACATGAGAATTGATGAACAATAGGTCTATAGGATTATTATGGTTGATATGGTCGAATACCTATATGAGAAGGATGAAGAAAAAGAATATTTTTTTAGAAAGCAGTGCACACCATCTAGGTGTAAAAAAAAGTTCCAAAAAATATATGGATTGGTTACCCCCTTACCCTACTTATATTATCATTGATATAAAGGCTGAAGAGGCTAAATTACAGTGCATTCAATGAATTTTCAAGGTAGGAGGATCAATTATGAGCCCATTACAATTAGGAGCCACATAAGTGATCCCCCCAGCATAATTGTTATAGCATAGGTAGACTCCATGTAGGATTCAATAGTATAGGGTAGAAACCTCACATATTATTATTCACACCATTGGATATCTTTTAATGGGAGATAAAAAATCACAAGAAGTCAACACACCAAGACCCATAATATGCCTAGTTCACAAGGGGTAGGTTTCTCAAGCAGAGGTGCAAAATACAATCCTCAATTCCTCACCTTCACACTCTGAGGAGGTTGTGAGTGACACAAATGAAGTACCACTTAAATCTCATACTATGGAATAACATCAAGCCACACGTGAGGAAGAACAAAGAGTAGGTGAGCATCATGTGTGCCAATAAAAAAAGTGTAGGGCTAAGTCTAAAGTTAAAAGGAAGGTAAAGGATGAATAATAGGAATAGGAGGAATCCCAACACCACACCAAGGAATTAGAGGCTCAAAATAAATTTAAAGATGCTGAGGTGCTCAAATGAAAAAAAATGGGATAAGAAATTAATAAAATGTAATAAGAAGTGATAGTTATAGAATAAACCACATAATAACAACATGTAATAGAATAAAAGCACAAGGATGTTAAATTGAAAGTAGAATGTAGATAAAAGGAATTAGTCAAGGAGTAGAAGAAGAAAAAAAAATTGTAAGAGAAAGCATATAATTAAGTTGTAGACCAAGAATGACAACATAAGGCACACGTAGAAGAGGCTGCTCCAAAGGTGTAAGAAGACACTGAGAAGAAAGTGCACAAAGAGGCTACCAAGAAGGCACAATAAGATCTTGCCAAGTAGGCACAAGAGGTAGATACAAAGAAGAGTTCTAAGGAATCCCAAGAAACTAATATTAAGGCACAATCTATGCCAGTAAATATAGTGTAATGTTAAATTATCATGACACACCCCACACACAGTCAGGAGACACTATGGTTGCCTCGTAGGATGATAATGATTCATCTATCTTGTCTAACAATTGGCGGTGGGATGTGTCAATAACCTTTACATGTTATACCATTTTTTATTTTCCCATAACTCCATTAAGGATTACACCTATGAGTACATCAATTTCACATCTTACCTTGACTCCTGCTACAACATAAGCATCTTTGGATGTTTCCTATATGTCATTATCCAAGTAGATTGAAGGTACCACTACATTCCAAGAGACTATTTCATAGAAGGTAGTTGCATTGGATTAGTAATTAAATGAGCTTGAGGATACTTATTTTATAGTCAAGGAATATATATGCATTTATAGGAAGACTATCGAGGATACCTACCTTGACCTTTACACATATCTAATTATAGATCCCTCACTCCTATACAAGGATCAACTTACTCTTCTTTTAAACAAGCTCACTGTAGATTGGTATAACTTTAATGAAATAAGCATCATTCAGAAGGGGAAATATATCATATCTAAAATTGAGGTTCTCTATGATTTGGTAGTTGAGTATTAAGCCATTATAGATATTTCTCAGGCTAAGGCTATACACATTACACTTCAGATGCTCAAATAAAAAAATCAATTAGATACAGTTTGGACCACTATGTACCCTAAATTTACCATGATTACTTTCACACAAGCTGTAATCATAGTGTTCAACATAACTTAGGTTGCTATGGATGCTACACTATAAACCTCACTTGGTGCAAGGGATATTATCATGTAGAATATGTATACTTGGTAGAACTAGATGTTGTGCAAATCCTTTTCTAGTGCACAAGTATAAAGACATGTAGATAAGATAACTTAACTCCATAAAGAAATCACCACCAAATTTAACATGGTGAAGTCTTCTCTACTCAAGATAGTTGACACAAATATTCATCAATTTCTAGTTAATCAAGCTCCACTTCATGGTCCTTTATACAATGCTCACAAAGTTTTCCTCAACTATAATTCCTATAAGGATGACTTGGTCCTCATCAACACAAGCATTACACCACTAGTCAATGAACCAAATATCATTTGACCAAGATAGCTATGATAGATTATCCAATAATTAAAGATGCCACCACCATCCAATTAATGCTTATACGAGTTCAATAATTTTGAAATTTTGGTCAATTTTATTTTGTAATTAGAAGTTGGTATAGTATTATGTAGAGCTAGTCTATTGAAAACCTACGAGGGAGGTAAAATAGTATGTTAATTAGTTGAAGACTATAAAGGGTAACTAAGTAGTGCATAAGGGGTGAAAACTAGTTTATCAACACCTTGAATGACGTCTCTGAATACTATGCACTTCTACCTTTTGTCACCTTTTCTCATTTTTAGATAGATTACCACTGCGATGTTGTCTCTAGATAAGACAAACCTTTAAGTCTAGGAAATTGTTAGTAGTAAAAGGTAAATGTAAAATTAGTTGTATTTAAGATAACATCTTATAGTAATTATAGTTGTATTCTATTTACAGGTTGTTAGGAGTTGCTACAAGAATCTTTATGTTGGTTAGGACTCAATCAAAGGTAATATGGAGAATTATTCTCAGTGTGGTAAATCTAATTTAATATAATGGAGAATTTTTAAATAATTTAATATAATGGTTCATGTTGACATACATGCGAGTAATATAATAGTGTTATTTTGATTAAAGAGCTTTCACATAGAGCATTCATAGATCTAGAAATTGATCTACGAAGGTTTCCTTGTTGTAATCTCGATACTAGATTTTCCATTATGAATTCTAAGTATTTTTTATCTTTTATGGTATAATCATAGAGTTTATATGTTATTATGAATGCTTCCTTTATTATACTACTTTGATTCACAAATCTCTATATCTGTAAGTAGTTTACATCATACATTGAAATATTAAACAAGTTTAAATTCTCTATGATAAAACTTGCATATGTATTCAAATTCTTGATTAAATGATCCTGTAATATTTTGATGTAACTTCACACACTATATCACCATAATTATCATGTTTTGGTGAATCCCATAAACCTCTACTAATATATACAATATGATTTGAGGATAGATTGAATTTGATTTCATCATAGATTGAGACAATTAGTTAATTGGTGTAATAATTGACATGATTTTGAAAAATAATAAGCCACATGAACCTAATTTAAATTGTATATGATGTGATTTGGATCAAAATTTACCCTAATGTCATCATATAATGACCCAAATAGTTGATTCATTCAATCAGGGAGTAATTGAGGCTGATTTGAGCCCCTTTGATGCAAGTGCATGCTTATAAATGGTCAAATTATATTTATTTTTTGTCTTAGAAGTTTTAATAAGTCATGATTGATCAATAATAAGCCTTTTCTAGGCTTAATCGGTCATTTCTTGGTCTTTTAGAAAAAAAATTATTCTTCAAACCAAAAATAGGAAATTTAAAATTTTGAATTTGTTTACAAGGTTTTTTATGAGATTGTCATCTTTTGGCATATGGAAAAAGGATATATACTTGTGTAATGGGTATTAATGGTCTTAACATGTGTCATAAGTGTCTTTCATTCCTTTACTTAGTCTAAATTTATCCTAAAACCCCAAATAAATGATTCCTTTACTTTGTCTAAATTTATCCTAAAACCCCAAATAAAGTATATGTAACGTAGGAAGAAGGTCAAATTCGGAAAGTTTAAGATAAGTTATAGATAGTCAAGAGATTATTGTGAATAGAATGGAAGATTTTTTTTTTTTTTTAAATTAGTTAAGGATAGACCTTAAAACATCAAAAAATGAGTAGTATAATGCATGAAAACAAGAGGATAAACTCAAATAGTGGGTTGTTGGTGTATATGTGTGATATTTTGTAGGTATGTATATAATTATGAAGATATATGAATAAAATGAGTAATGTTATGATCATTTCATCATTATATGATATATTAAATTTTTAATTTAATTCCATTGTCTATTCTTTGATATTATGATATACTTTTGTGAAAGTCCTTAATTCATAAGAGTTTGTCACAGTCTATAGGGTTACAGTCTATGTAAAAAGACATGTTCTTATGTTTTTTATGATTAATCAAACATAAAGAGTTATTTTATAAGAAAGAGAAACAATTATATGTCGTAAACCAATAAAAAATATCTGTTGATAGTGTATAGATGTTGATTTTTCTTAATTTTCTTTCTCTCGGCCTACTAGCAGAACATAAACCCTATTTTAGGGTTTTGTCACACAAATACATTTATAACTTTTGATTGAACAACAAAAAAATCATAAAAATTTATATAAAGGTATAAGAGATAGTTTTTGAAATTATTAAGGTGATTTCATTATTTTAATATATGTACATAGGAAGATATCAAGCTTATAATACTATATACTTGTAGGTTAATGTTAAAACCCTTGTGAACAATCTTGAAAAGGGAATATCTTCAAAAATGATAATCCAAAGTGTATGAAACTTTGTATATAAGAGAGAGATGATGTTTATGAAATTTTTAATGTTAATAAAATATTTTAAGACACCTTTACTTGAATTTATTTATGTTTCCTTATCTACAAACCTGTAACTAGGCCTAAAATAAGGTTTTGAATACAACTTCCCAATTTATCTTGAAAATCAAGTTGTAGAAGAGTAAATATCCCATTTTTTCATGAATGACATATAAATTAATGTTTTAAATCATTTTTAGGATCATTCAAGTCTAATTTTTTATTTATAACCCTATATAAAATAGATCAAGCCTAGAAACAAGATTATAAAGTCAACTTTACCATCAAATCAATCAACTAAAAATCCCTGTAATTATTTAATTACACCATAGTGGTATCATATCCCAATATTATGTTGATTAAAGTTAATTAAGATATTATTCAAGGAATAAATAACAAACTTTAAAACATAATTTTGTAAATATGACAATTAGAGCCAAAGGTATAGGTTAAAGGAGGTAGACTATTCAAATAATATTGCTTCAAAAAATGAGGAATACACAAGCTCATTTGCAATTCATGGAGCTTGATAAAATAATTAGAATTTATGTTTTATATTTTAGTGATATATAATATGAATCACCTCAAGAAGAAGGGATAGAAGAAAAATAATAATAATAATAATAATAAAGGGAATAAAAGAGACTTATTAGAGAATTCATGGGAGTCAACTCCAAACCCAAGTTAAAAGTACATATGTATGAAGGTAGATTAAATGTGGAGGATATATTTCACTGTATCAATGCCATGGTTAATTAATTTTTGTATGAGCGAGTGGATGATGACAAAAAAGTCAAATTTTCTAGTATAAGATTGAAAGGTCATGCAACTCTTAGGTCGAATGGAGTGAAAGATGAAAGGAGAAGGAAAGGTAAATCAAAGATCAATATTTGGGGTAGAATGGTGGACAAGTTGAAAGGAAAATAAATGAAAAAACACTACCAAACTAATCTCTTCAAGAAGCTTCAAAACCTAATACAAAATGAGATGACATTCAAGGACTACACTAAGGATTTCTACAAGCCAACCATTAGATCAAGTAAAAGATGATGATGAAAAGGTGTGTGTGTGTGTGTGTGTGTGTGTGTGTGTGTGTGTGTGTGTGTGTGTGTGTGTGTGTGTGTGTGTGTGTGTGTGTGTGTGTGTGTGTGTGTGTGTGTGTGTGTGTGTGTGTGTGTGTCTATGTATGTATGTATGTATGTACACACACACACACACATATATATTCATATATGTGTGTGTGTGTGTGTGTGTGTGTGTGTGTGTGTGTGTGTGTGTGTGTGTGTGTGTGTGTATG